>OX608078.1:31014850-31202622 GCA_951509765.1 Sphenella marginata | reverse complement strand
CCCGAATCTTTCTTAAAATTTGATGGAAAGCTATCAAGAAGCTTTTTCAAATCAAAAAAGTCTGCAAACTCCATTTCTTTGGTGTAATATGGATTCTGACATCGCGCATTCCGCATAATTGTTTCCCATTCTTTAGGGTAATTAATAACTTTATGTTTCTTTGCACGCTCAATGGTTGAATGCATTGAGTCTACCTCCATTTGCGTATGTCCAGACTCCAGAAATTTAATTTGGATTGTATCAAACCACAATTGCATGCTAAGATACATTAATAAAGCAGCAATGTATCTATATGAAATATAATAAAAAATAGTATGGTCAGTTTCTACTCAGAAGACACTTTTACATATATAGCAATAGTGATTGAATACGGACAACGAACCTGTTTCTATTTTGTCCACCGCAGCAATCCGAATACAATATAACATTTTTCACGTGCTTTGGCAGAGCAGACAAATGAATGTATAAAGTTGACCCTATTTCATCAGACCCTCGCTTTCCATAGTAACCAAGTCGAACAATGTATTGTTGTATGTGCAAAATTTTCGTGTATAATAAAATGAGCTAACTTGCGAACATGGTGAGTACAGCACAGATTGAAGATCAAACGTGTACACTTTCAGAGTGTCATCATTCTTTGTTTTTAATGTGTAGCTTATACGCATCTTCATACATTTCTTTATTTACTGCATTTTCATATATATAACACTTTTTGCAAGCATCTTTTTTTGGCTGATGAAACGAGTAGTTATATTCGTAGTTAAAAATTTTTTGTATGTGTGGTACCTTATATTGGAATTGGGGTGCAGGTCCTTAAATAAGCGAAACATCCGCGCGATATTTATTTTTGGAGATAGGTATAATCTTGTAGAATTTTTTCGTACGTAATGGGCTTCAACGCACGGAAAAGAAGTAATGTGTGACCTTACGTAGCTTAATTCTGATTCGTAAATTTTTTTAGCATTTCCTTGGGTTCCTCGCCCATCCAGTGTTACATCTTTCCCCACAGTTTCCTTTTTTTTTTAAACCATGACGGCGCCATCAGACACGTTCAGTGTTTTTAGGTAAAATTGCTTACAGACCTTTTGGTCTCTGAGCCTATACTCAAAACTATTTTGCCGCCTGTTTGAACTTACTGTCTTCCTCTTGCACGGTCTAGTCAGGATAGTATTCTTCATAAATTCTCTTTGTTTGGCATAGTTGGCTAAGCTCCAAAACTGTTTGTTTATTTCCATACGGTCCTGGTCAGAAAAAACTTCACTGCATTTGTACTTGCAAGTACAAACCCAAAATTTTGGCATTTTTGCCGGTATCATACGTCCACTACGGGTTTCGTATTCTTGTCCACTTTTCCTCATTGCCTTACGCTGATTTTGCTTCCAGCAATTAAAATTAGTTTTACGTTTTCTAGTAGGCTGCGAATGGATTTTTTCTTGAACGCCAAAATTACCAATTGCATTTGAGTTCTCCTTTTCCCTTTGTAAACTTTCTGAGGAGCTTGCAGTACTGGTTTCGGGTACAAAAATAGCCATTTGAAAATTCGCCAGCAGTTGATATATTATCTTCATCAGTAAAAATAAAGTTTTCGTCTGCACTTGAATTCAACCCTTAAAGTGAATATTTAATATTTGAAAAACAGATGTCAAGCCAACTTAAAAAAAATAAATACATACATACATATTTTTTAATTAAAATTCTTATTTAAAATGTGTGTTATAATCAAATTATTAATGCTCACCATTTAAATCCATTTTAACCCTCTTTTTTGAAACTCACTCTGGTATCCTTATACAATTTTTAAGACACACGGCACAAACACAATAGAGGAAACTCAAACTTTTAAATAAAATATTATTATGAACATACATAAATTTTTCCATAAAAACACAATGAAATAAAAATGCCTGCAACTCCGTGTTAAAGTTAAAGGGGTAGAAAATGTGAAAGTATTTTTCATTACGTAAACAATATACAAGTAAATTGCTGATAAGTTTGTAATTATAGAGACATTACTGCTTATGACCAACCTATTTTTACAAGTCAAAGAATAGTGTACGATACCTTCTCAAACTAAAAACAGAGTATACAGAGATTTAAAATGATGCAAACGCTTATACACCATTTATTTTATTCGGAGGTTCCAAGGGCTTTTAAAATTGAAAGAAATAGAATAGTGTATAACACAGATACACTATTTCATTTCTGATTTTATTTGCATATTTGGAGAAATAAATTAGCGTATGTCGATGTTGCACTATTTTATAATTCACTATTTGAAGCAGCCTGTAAAAGGTGTTAGAAATATAATAATGTAAAATACTTTACGTTCTTCTCATATTACAAGTATTTCTCGGAGATTTGTTTAATAATTGCGCGAGGCGCGAGTGAACCTTACACTATTTTTATAAACTTGTTATACTTACACTATTATTATACAATTTCTTCTTTTGCGCATAAATTGGTGATACAATAAGATATTTGCAAAAACTAAAGATTTTTATAATAGATTAAGGGATTGTCTATCCAATGGTGCAATTATCGAATAATAGTGTATGTAGCACTTACACTGTTTCATTATTCCAGCGACGATATATTCATTTAAAAAATTTGGAATAAAAAGGGGATGTTCTTGTTTAAATAAAACCTGAACAATTATTTTTAAAAAAGGGATACATATTTTGTTTAAAAAACAACAAAAAACTATAGAAGGAACTAAAGATATTATATATGAACAATGTTTTATTACGAAAAAACTAAACTAAAGGACAAATAATTACTTCTGAAAATCGTGGTTGGCCCCACTGTCCTCTCAAAAGCACACTCATTACTCACTCACCCCAGTTTCAACCCCACAGAAAACCAATGTAATATACGATATAACATGTGAAAGAACAGAAAATGAAAATTGCAACAAAATATATGTAGGAACAACAAAGCGTGCGTCGGCTAAAGCACACGACGCGGATATAAGAAAACAGAGAAACAACACAGCAATCTATTACTACAGGCCACACAGCTCAAAAGTACAAAAATATTGGACAGAGAGCGACGGGAAAAAGTTTGATATACAGTAAACAGAAAAGAGAATACAAATGAAATTTCTGATGCTTATCTTTTATGCCTCTAAACTTTGTATTTGTATTATTACCCAACACAGTGATAATTAATATGTACTTTTACAGGATTAAATTTTTAGTTAAATTTATTATTAAAATAAAAATTCTTGTGTTACGTAAACATATGACATGTAATTCGTATTAGACAATTACAACAAAAATTGTGTTGGTATTGATAATTCTTGTGATATTTCGCTGGCTTCGTGAGCAAATGTCCTAAGTCCATTTTTTGTTGTCAATATTTTTAGAATCTAAAAATGCGGTTTTTTCCTAAAGTTCAGCTTGCTTAGATATCAGTTGTCAGAATATTTTTAAATAAAGTAAATGCAAAGTTATGAGCACTTTTGTGACTTAAAACATTTTCTTTCTATGATTTTGCTATATTTACATGGACTTAGAACATTTTCTTACAATTAAATTGTGTTTGTTTTGTTTCAGATTTCGATGAAATTTTACATATAGACAGTGTGATTAATTCTAAGAATATATACCTACATACATACAATGTGTTGCCACTTGGGACGGTTTACAGGGTTGCCACCTACCTCGATTTTATAAATATTGAGCAAGATATGACAATACGGGTATCAAATGAAAAGTGTTTTCGGCGTAATTTTAAGTATGACAAGTTCAAGCAGGGCATTTTATCTATTTTTCCTTATATCGCGGGAACAGCTTACCCGAATTGGATAACATTTGATATATAAATAGAATGAATCATTCTAAGATTATGGGTTTTTGCCAATTTGGGTGGTTCACAGGGTTTTACAGGGTATTATTTACATGGACCAGAACATTTTCAGTTAAAAAAATGTTGTGTTTGTTGCGTGTTTCATGCAATTATTTTATTTTGCTAAACCAAATAATAAATAATTACAGTCTTATTTCATGGCTGCTAACAAAAACTCTACATATTATACTTTTTAAGATATATCGTCGCTGGAATAATGAAACAGTGTAAGTGCTACATACACTATTATTCGATAATTGCACCATTGGATAGACAATCCCTTAATCTATTATAAAAATCTTTAGTTTTTGCAAATATCTTATTGTATCACCAATTTATGCGCAAAAGAAGAAATTGTGTGTAAGTATAACAAGTTTATAAAAATAGTGTAAGGTTCACTCGCGCCTCGCGCAATTATTAAACAAATCTCCGGAAATACTTGTAATATGAGAAGAACGTAAAGTATTTTACATTAGTTATTATATTTCTAATACCTTTTACAGGCAGCTTCAAATAGTGAATTATAAAATAGTGCAACATCGACATACGCTAATTTATTTCTCCAAATATGCAAATAAAATCAGAAATGAAATAGTGTATCTGTGTTATACACTATTCTATTTTTTTCAATTTTAAAAGCCCTTTGAACCTCCGAATAAAATAAATGGTGTATAAGCGTTTTCATCATTTTAAATCTCTGTATACTCTGTTTTTAGTTTGAGAAGGTATCGTACACTATTCTTTGACTTGTAAAAATAGGTTGGTCATAAGCAGTAATGTCTCTATAATTCCAAACTTATCAGCAATTTACTTGTATATTGTTTACGTAATGAAAAATACTTTCACATTTTCTACCCCTTTAACTTTAACACGGAGTTGCGGGCATTTTTATTTCATTGTGTTTTTATGGAAAAATTTATGTATGTTCATAATAATATTTTATTTAAAAGTTTGAGTTTCCTCTATTGTGTTTGTGCCGTGTGTCTTAAAAATTGTATAAGGATACCAGAGTGAGTTTCAAAAAAGAGGGTTAAAATGGATTTAAATGGTGAGCATTAAAAATTTGATTATAACACCCATTATAAATAAAAATTTTAATTAAAAAATATGTATGTATTTATTTTTTTTTAAGTTGGCTTGACATCTGTTTTTCACATATTAAATATTCACTTTAAGGGTGGAATTCAAGTGCAGACGAAAACTTTATTTTTACTGATGAATATAATATATCAACTGCTGGCGAAATTTCAAATGGCTCCAGTGATATTTTTGTACCCGAAACCAGTACTGCAAGCTCCTCAGAAAGTTTAGAAAGGGAAAAGGAGAACTCAAATGCAATTGGTAATGTTGGCGTTCAAGAAAAAATCCATTCGCAGCCTACTAGAAAACGTAAAACTAATTTTAATTGCTGGAAGCAAAATCAGCGTAAGGCAATGAGGAAAAGTGGACAAGAATACGAAACCCGTGGACGTATGATACCGGCAAAAATGCCAAAATTTTGGGTTTGTACTTGCAAGTACAAATGCAGTGAAGTTTTTTCTGACCAGGACCGTATGGAAATAAACAAACAGTTTTGGAGCTTAGCCAACTATGCCAAACAAAGAGAATTTATGAGGAATACTATCCTGACTAGACCGTGCAAGAGGAAGACAGTAAGTTCAAACAGGCGGCAAAATAGTTTTGAGTATAGGCTCAGAGACCAAAAGGTTTGTAAGCAATTTTACCTAAAAACACTGAACGTGTCTGATGGCGCCGTCATGGTTTTAAAAAAAAAAGGAAACTGTGGGGAAAGATGTAACACTGGATGGGCGAGGAACCCAAGGAAATGCTAAAAAAATTTACGAATCAGAATTAAGCTACGTAAGGTCACACATTACTTCTTTTCCGTGCGTTGAAGCCCATTACGTACGAAAAAATTCTACAAGACTATACCTATCTCCAAAAATAAATATCGCGCGGATGTTTCGCTTATTTAAGGACCTGCACCCCAATTCCAATATAAGGTACCACACATACAAAAAAATTTTTAACTACGAATATAACTACGCGTTTCATCAGCCAAAAAAAGATGCTTGCAAAAAGTGTTATATATATGAAAATGCAGTAAATAAAGAAATGTATGAAGATGCGTATAAGCTACACATTAAAAACAAAGATTTGGCTAGGAGACAAAAAAATGATGATAAAGCTCTTGCTCAGAATGATGACACTCTGAAAGTGTACACGTTTGATCTTCAATCTGTGCTGTACTCACCATGTTCGCAAGTTAGCTCATTTTATTATACACGAAAATTTTGCACATACAACAATACATTGTTCGACTTGGTTACTATGGAAAGCGAGTGTCTGATGAAATAGGGTCAACTTTATCATTCATTTGTCTGCTCTGCCAAAGCACGTGAAAAATGTTATATTGTATTCGGATTGCTGCGGTAGACAAAATAGAAACAGGTTCGTTTTCCGTATTCAATCACTATTGCTATATAAAAGTGTCTTCTGAGTAGAAACTGACCATACTATTTTTTATTATATTTCATATAGATACATTGCTGCTTTATTAATGTATCTTAGCATGCAATTGTGGTTTGATACAATCCAAATTAAATTTCTGGAGTCTGGACATACGCAAATGGAGGTAGACTCAATGCATTCAACCATTGAGCGTGCAAAGAAACATAAAGTTATTAATTACCCTAAAGAATGGGAAACAATTATGCGGAATGCGCGATGTCAGAATCCATATTACACCAAAGAAATGGAGTTTGCAGACTTTTTTGATTTGAAAAAGCTTCTTGATAGCTTTCCATCAAATTTTAAGAAAGATTCGGGTGGCGAAAACGTATCATGGCTTCAAGTAAAAGTAATTAAGGTTTGTAAGCATGATAGAACTCAAGTTTTCTTTCAAACGGATTGGGTAGCTGAGGAGTTCAACAGTATACCACTTAATCCACCAAAGAGAACTCAAAAAATGTGGAATTCCAAAGCCGTTAAAAAAATATTCCTCCCATCTTCCAGTGTCTGCAGCGAAAAAGCGGGACTTATTAAAACTATGTGATGAAGGACTGTTGAATAAAGATGCTAAATTGTTTTTTGAAAACTTACAGTCTTCGCCAGTGGTAAGAGATTGTTTACCGGAACCAGATATTTTCGAAGATGATGAAAGCGATAACTAAATTAACTGCATAGGTATGCTAAACTAAATGCTTTCCTATTCCTTATTATATAATAACCTCAATCTACGTGCACTTACCTTTTAGTGTAAATGGCTTACCTCACTGTTGTTTATTGTCATACACACACAAACCTTACTTTATAATAGTTCCAGCTACATTTATGTATGTATTCAAATTTAAACGAGTATGCCCTGTCAATATTTGTATAACGATCAATGAATAAAAAATCATTCGCAGTTTAAAGATACAAAACAGTGTATCTTTAGAAATGAAATGGTGTATCCTATACAAATAAAATAGTGTATAATGATTTCATATCAAAATGTTCAAACACAAAATAGTGTACCTACATGCAGATACTTTCAGACAAATACATTTAACTGGTATTGCTAAGCAAACATGATGAACAAGATTCTGCGGATTAACAGATAAAGACTCAATCAAAAGTATGATGCGTTCAAAATATGGATATTTTGAACGAGTCGCAAGTAATCGAAGTTTAAAGTTGATCGATGAGTTTGTAGAAACTTTAAACTCATTTTTCTCAAAACAATACTTTTCATTTTACACAGTTTCATTATTCCAGCGACGATATCAGTGGTGAGGTAAATCATAATAAAATTTGTGATGGTCCTTGGGTAAAGTTGCTTTTATAAATTGCAAATATTCATATTTTCTAGAAGGTATTTTTCTTCGTTCAAGTTAAAGTTGTTACAAACTAGTAAACTCCATAGCAGCTACATTTTTGTTTAATTTTTGCGGTAAAGGCTCCCGTGCATCAGTAAATTGAAGTTTAAAGTAGATTCCACAATTTTCAGTGTATTTAATACAACATATATCCGTAACTTTGGGGTCTCCCTTTCCACGTCCTGGTCTAATATTTTTACAAAAGTTAACGGTGTTGAAATTTTTGAAAAAAGAATAATCCAAATGAGTGACATCATAAGGTTCCGGCTTCTGTCGCGCGGATTTACATATCCCAATATACTCAGCAGGGACATCGATATCTCTTTTTTTCAAAGCTCGTTCAATGGTGGAGTGCACGCTATCTGCCTCCATTTGAGTGTGGCCAACTTCGAGAATTTTTTGCTCAATTGCAATAGCGTGTTTGACAGCTACATTAAGCAAGGCATTGCTCATTATACAATTACGATTTTGATATGTACAACCATCACTGTAAAAAGGTATTTTAGATGGACGATTATTTGCAGAGAGAATCTTTTTATCGATAAGGAGACCCATATGCTAGCAAACTCTTCTGCACCTAATCCACCCTCCACCTCGTTCCATAAAAGCAATAGGCTTTTTGGTTTATAATGTTGAAAAAGACCAAATTATGGACCTGTAACTTTGTTTTTTGGTACAGCAGTCTTTGACACAAAAGTCGTAAAGCTAGGAATACCACTCTGCTAGCAGATACTTGTTTTTTGTATCCGCACGGCAATAGTGCGACTCCATTGATGGCAAAGAATCGAAAAATAAATTAAGACACTGCCTCTCTTCTGTCGAGTACCGTTTTGCTAAACGTGTTTTCTTAAAAGTGGATTTGGAAAATAATCGATTTTTTAACCACCCACTAACAGTTCGTTGACCAATGCTCAAAGTATTTAGAAACAAAGTTTTGCAAACTCTAACATTTCTGTTTCCTACTTGGAGGTAGTAATGTAAGGTTCGACACCTTCTTGATGCGTTGTTTGCTTTTCTATTTTGAGGTCTTGCGGTGGGAAAAGCTTGAACCAAAGTACTTATATGAACCTTTTTTTCACTCCATGTCATTTTCCAAAAATCGTCGAATATTTTTTTCCTATCCTCATCAGTAACCTTCTCACACATAATCACGCTATTTTGTTGGCAAGTACACCTTTTCTTCAGTGACCGCGGTCCCTTTGTCTTTTCATAAGTCCATTTGTTGCCGACTTTGTGTTATCCCAAATAAGGCTTGCCTTTTTCTCTATGCTCTCTGTTTTTATTTGCAAACCAAGTACGATTTTCAATTCGACCTCTCCTCTCACGTATTTTTGATTTCGAAGGCAGTTCGAACGAATCGTCGGAATCGGTGTTAAAGCCATATGGTACAAGCCCTAAAACGCCGTCATCCGATTAAATACCATAGTCTTGATCAGCAGAATTCATGGCGGTATTCTAATAAATATTACATACATAGATAAAATCGACTTTTTGGTAATTTTTTGATGGTAAACGATGTATTTATAACTGTACTATCGTTCTGCATTGAAATCTCATTTCAAAAAAAATGGACTTGGGACATTTGTTCACGAAGTCATCGATTTATTATACTAATTAAATAATGTTCATTTTTGTTTCATGTTGATAATAAGAATAAACAATCAGCTTTGCCCCTGATGAACCTAAGGTGCTTAGCGAAACGTTGGGCAGTAACTGCAGCAAAATTTTGGTCAACAAGCCTATAACCAGTTACTGTTTTCTGAAGACATCTGCCACTGCTTAGCCAACGTACTTCAGTGTACATAAGCAAGTCCCCGTATTCTGCATCAACATCTCCTTAAGTTCAAAAATAATAATAATAAACTAGAATAAATATCTAAAAATTAAGCAGACCATAAAACCAATAACAAACCTAGTTTTCTTTCCAGTCATTGACTTCGCTCCATCTGTACAATGCGAGCAAAACTTATTTCTATTTCTTCTATTATATTCAAGTTGTTATCTACACCCCTAATGCAAGTAATGGTCTGTAGTTTCGTCAAGAAATTTGGAGAAATATTTACATTTTTTCCTTGGTCTCATGTTTAACATAAGAGCAAATATCTTCAGTCCGGCGGCAGATGTTTCTTGGTAAGGCAGGAACTTCCTCAATAATTTCGAACCATATATATCGCTTTATTTTTGGTTTCCGATAAATCATTTGCCATTTCCTCATAAAAGGGTTTTTTAATTGAATTAAATAGTTTTCCCTGTCCCTGCTCGCATAGGTTTCTAAATCCTTGTGACAGGATTTATGTATAACGCCTTTCAAATTAACCCTTACACGTTTGTAAGGAAACCAGGGCAAAAACAATATATCTTTTGGTTTATGTCTATTTATTCTGGTGTAACTTGAGTCAAAAGAAAAATAGTTATCCACTTTTATTGTAAAATAATCACATATTATGGCGATAATAATAAATTATTTATTAAATAACATTGTTTTTAATATTAACATATATATATTAGTGATATTCAGCAAAGGAATTACGTTCTGAAGTGAAACATAAATGAACATTACATGTATAGCACGTAGTGCGATTCTCTACACGATGTATGGCACACTGAATGCATTTTTTCCTATTAGCCACTTTAATCATTACTTGTGAGGTAGTTCCGTGCTTATGAGCAAGGGATAGTCGCTTTTTGGTCATAACAGCTGATTTGACGAGATGAGAAACTGCTTATAAGAGATCGTGCTACCACCTGGCGAAATTCTAGACTCGATACTTCCACTAATGTGGTTTTTACCGTGCAGCTTGCAATAAATTATATAAAAATTATTCCCAGCGATATACAGCATGTCGAAAACAATACGAAAGTAGAATTTTATTTTTTCCGTTCTGTCCACTTCCTAACACGCCTTTTTTTGCTCCACGCTTCATATTTTTGTCTATTGGAGCGAACTGTTCCACTTTTTTATTCATCTTCGTCAATTCATACGGAGAATTGAAAAAATTTTCGAAGTATATTTCGCAACCTATACCTTGTAAACCATCGCACAATTTCAGCACGACATATTCACCCAATCAAACATCAGGGCCGCTATTCTTTCTTCCAGTATATAAATCAAACTGAGCTAAGTAACCCGTAGCTGAGTCTGCCCTGAACCATAATTTGAGTTCACATTTTTTATGGGCTTGTTCTTGACATATTGTTTCATAATATTGTGACCTTTAAACTTGACCATATGCCTGGGTCTCCGTTTTGGTCATACCGCTTTGAAAGGCTTTATTGAAGTGCTCTATTACGGGTCGTATTTTGAATGCTCTATCATAATTAGGATCGGCCCTACTCGGTTCATTATAATTGTCACTAAAGTGTAAAGTTCTACGTATTTCTTCGAAACGATTTACGGTCATGATATTAGCAATGTAAGGCACTATCATGATCTGTAGACCAGTAGCTTCGAAATATAGGTAAGCAATGATAGCTCATTACAAAGTTCACTCCGACGAAAGCTTTGGCCTCTTCATTACATATAGTAAAAGGTCGGCCATTTTGCTCAGCATATCTTATTGACTCTGGGACTACAATCTTTTCAAGCAAATTTCGAAGTCGGCAACCTTTTCTAAAATTTTTAAAGGATTCCATTTTTTATCTGAAGTATTATAATTAGTAATCCTTTGATGCATATAGGGACATCCGCGTCCCTTTACGTTTTTTTTACAAAATTTAAATATTGTATTAAGGAAACAAAACGTATGTTATTAAATAATAAGTTTACTCACCAATGAAAACAATTCAAGAACAAAAGTTCGAGGAAAGCTGTTTATTGAAAATTCCACAATTGAAAATGTTGACGATTCGCAAAATTTCACTTCCTCTCCACGAGTTTTTACACACATAATGGCTATCAGACCTGTTAAATTTCGA
Source organism: Sphenella marginata (assembly GCA_951509765.1). NCBI lineage: Eukaryota > Metazoa > Arthropoda > Insecta > Diptera > Tephritidae > Sphenella > Sphenella marginata. Next base: position 31,191,001 of record OX608078.1, on the reverse strand, counting down.
GTACAATTACTACTCATTACAATTACTTCATAAAGTATTTGTAATTGAAGAGTAATTGCTTTTCAGCTGAGATTCAATTAGTACTCGAGTACAACTACTTGTAATTGAATAGTAATTGGAATTACCATCAATTACCAAAATTAATTGAAAGGAGTTGAAAGTAGTTGACAAAGTAGTTGAAGTACTTTTGCCAATTACTTTCAATTATTTCAATTACTTTCAAGTACTTGATACCATATTTATGTATTTCAAAAATTTTTGTATTTTTATTTATTTAATTTCATTTTATTTATATAAATAAAGCGGAATAATTTAACGCTTATTTTAAAAATAAACTAGGTAAATGTAAATAATTAATAGGTATTTCAAACTCAATTTTTATTTTTACGAACAATATTTATAGTTAGCCTTCATAATGACCAACTTCTCGAATGATAAGTCAGTCATGGACTGTCTTCTGGGGCTGTAATACCCGCAAAGGAAAACAGCCTCTCAACAGGCGCGGATGAGGGCAAAGGGGTATTAAATTTTATATACGTCTCCCTCAGATAACAATATTTGTTTAAAGAGTCTTCGGCGGTGGAATCATCGTTCAGATAGCTGTAATATTGGTTTGATATTGCAGCTGCCACATCTGCTGTTGACTCTAACCCAGCTGACGAAGTAACGTTATCTTCATCTGTAAAGGAATGTACAAACAAATTACAAACAATATTTGCAATTTTTGGAATCTTCATACCGCTGGAATCGTAGTCAAATAACGCATCATATTCGTTTCGTTTTAATTTATTTTCAAAATTAAACGAAAGATTATCCTTACTAAGAGACTCAGTAATGCTCTGAATGACGATCCGGTTCACTCGCTCGACTGTCATGGCCGGATTTGTGCGTTGTAATACTTTGATCCACTTATTTTTAATACCTGGAGTCAAAACCGCTGCAGCTACTGCAATATTCGCTTCTGGTGCTAGAATAAAATATGGCTCAAACCTTTCTCTCAATTTTTTTTCCAAATTTATGACGAGCGAGCGGAATATAACGAATTCGTTATTTAAATTTAATTAGCTTATTGCTCAGCGTCATGAGGGTCGGTATAAGGAAGCCATATTTAACTTCTTTGTGCCCCTGCATAAAGTCAAGCGCTGCAGCTATCGGCTCCATTAACGCAACGTATGAGTCCCCTGAGTGGATTTGCGGCACATTTACTTCACAGCACAGGTGTCCCAGTTCTTCCTTATGCTGCAATAACCTTTTAACCGCATCGTATAATGAGTTCCAGCGGGTTACTACGGGGACAACAAGTGAACAGCTTAAAACGCGAACTACTACTTCTGAGGACTTTGGATAGGAACACTTCTTCCACAAAGCGTTACACTTTTGAAAAACTTGAATGATTTAAAAAACCAGGAACCAAAAAAAAATCAACCAATGAATAGAAATTTACCATATTGTTCTGGTATTCAAGTTCTCCGTTGGATTTCAAAATTTTCAAGAAGTCAGTAGTCGCAAGCAAATTAAGGGTGTGACTGGCACATCTCTGATGCTTAGGCAAAATACATTCTAACAGCTGGCGGTGTTATGTAGTGTTTAAGCTGCATTTATAAAAGCGCATTAGGCATTTCGACAATATGTAAAGTTCATTTAGGCTGTCATAAAAAAAGCTACCACTTGGTAAAAAAGAAAATAAGCGTTACATTATTCCGATTTATTTATATAAAATGAAATTAAATAAATAAAAATACAAAAATTTTTGGAAATACATAAAAATGGTATCAAGTACTTGAAAGTAATTGAAAATAATTCAAAGTAATTGGCAAAAGTACTTCAACTACTTTGTCAACTACTTTCAACTCCTTTAAATTAATTTTGGTAATTGATGGTAATTCCAATTACTATTCAATTACAAGTAGTTGTACTCGAGTACTAATTGATAAAATGTAATTGTACTTGAAAAGAATTGATTACCTTAGACTAAAACCAAAGTATTTAAATAACTACTCATTACGATTAGTAATTGTCTTAGCTTTAGAGAAGGCGAGTTGTTTTTTTTAAGTTATTATTATTTTTTATTTTATTTTATTATTTGGCTCAGGTGCTATGTGACCGTTTTGCTCAAAAGGTATTTATTCATTTGGCTCAGGTTCTGACGACCATGTTTGCCTAAAATGTTCTTTGGAGAACGAGAGAGTATGTATGTATTTGTTGGTGGCGAGCACTGTTGGCTCTGAGGCATGGCGCGATTGGCTTCCTCATTTTCGTTGTGAAAAACCACACTTTGGCTTTCCAAAATATAAACTATATCTTCGAAATATTTTATAAGCTGATTGCGAATTACAATAGCATGCAATGCAAATAAAACAAACGAATGAAATAACCGTAGCTTATGTATGTATGTCGCTTAAACAGTAATCATTACTTAACAGGTCTGATGGCTATATTTTAGGGTTTCTAGGACTGAAAACTTTCGGTTGAACCATCAACTTAAAGTAAAGGAACATAGCAAATGTTTTGGTTTACCAGATTTACTGCAAATCACATGTGTCCCATATGCGTGAAAGAGTTAAAAGACTTAATGCCCACCCTTTTGAATACTCTGTAGACCACCTACTCCCATTGGTTTACTCTATGGAGTATTCAACAGCAAAGCGAGCATAGGAACACCTAGTCCCTCTCTCGCTTTACTGCAGATTACTCTATAGACCCTCGCGAATATGTGTACTTTTCTGATAAAATTCATTCAATTCATTCAGTAGGTAGAGCATTGCGCGGTAGAGCATTGCGGGTCCTAAAACTTTTTTAAAAAATAAAAAATGGTTAACATTTTCGGCTTAAAATTTAAATACTTTTAATTACGCGCATTTCTATGACAAATGGTGTAAATTTAATTCTAAACCAAATTTGGTTTGGTCATACACCTAGACCAGCATGTCTGCGTTCAAAAGTTTTTTTTGGAATTTCCAGTAAAATTAACTTTTTTAAACTAATTTCATTATTTTTGAATGAAAGTATGTGTAAATACACAATAAAAATACTGCAACTCAAAGTTAAGAACCTTGTGGAAAATTCATGAAAATTCAAGAAAACTCGAAAAAATTTTATCAAAATTTCTTACTTTTTAGTAAAATTTTTTAGATTTTTTTCGCGTATGTAGTTTCAATTATAGTGAACAAAGATAAAAATCTTGAGCTGCTAGAAGAATTACTAGATTTTTGGCAATTTTTTTTCTAGCCGATCAAGGGTATTTTCTTCAATATAAAAATATTACGCTTATAAATTTGTATGGAAGATATTGCACTTGGTCGGCTAGAAATAAAATTGCCAAAAATCGAGTAATTCTTCTAGCGGCTTAAGATTGGTATCTTTGTTCACTTTCTCGAAAAAAATCTAAGAAATTTTACTAAAAATTTAGAAGTTTTGATGAAAATTTTTCGAGTTTTCTTGAATTCATGAATTTTCCACAAAGTTCTTAACAAACCACACTTCGAAAGCATACACATTGGTCTAGGTGTATATGTAGCCCCAAAAAGTTGTAAATCTAGGCTTAAACTTTTAGCCGTGTACAAAACAATATTTATTTTTTGTTTTGAAATTTTGTTTAGGATTTTTTTAGGAGTTACTTCAAAAGTAGAGTGGATGTTGAGTAGAGCCAGCATCTCCTGGCGAAGGTTTTAAACTTCCTGCCTAAACCGTCAGTTATCCCCCCCCCAATAATGTCATCCTCCGAGCAGTTCCTTGCAGCGGGACTGCTCCAGACTCTCCTGCTCCGGGCTGGTATTGAATCCAACCCCGGACCTAGAGAATGGATCTGCTGTGTATTCTGGAAGAAAATTTATGTGAAACGTTCACATTCAGTACAATGCTCCAATTGTAACAGATGGTTGCATCTAACTTGTTGCTCCGGACTAAATCCCTCTACTCATTCCCAGCCAGCAGAGCTACGTACGTTTTACAGAGAGCACATTTTTTGGTCGGTTTGGACGGTTGTCACATCAGTCTCCACGACTAGCACTAACAATGCACATCAGCAAGTAGACCTTCCGAGCCGCCGCTCACGCCCCCAGGCGTCAACATCTCACACAGCAGCTCACAGCTACTCCCTACGTAGCACTTCCCAAGTGGATTTGAGCAATGCTGAGCGTCCGCTCTCCCCCACCCCCTCGGTCAGCCCCTCTTCTTCCAGCATCAGCACGAGTATAAGCCACAACCATCAGCTCCTAGTTAGTTTAGTTCATTATACTACGTGCACTGTTTTTCGGTTAAGATTATATAAGCCGTTGGCATCAGTCAAGTGCAATAACTGCCTTGGCCTGCTTGTCACCTGCTTATATGCTCTGGACTCGCGAACAGGAACCTATGGACTGATACGTACGTTGCGCCATGCTGTCGAGCTACGCAACCTTCAACGTCGTCCGACTCGCCTCTACCTTCTGGTAACGCGAGACCACCTACCCATAGTGCTCTCTATCGATCGCCCCACCGATTTTGTCACCGCTGAGAATCGCACTTTCACTAACTTCAATAAAGCCGACTGGGAGGGTTTTCTCAACACCACAGAGAGGGCCTTCGCTGCTCTTCCCACCCGGTCTGACGTACGAGAAGGGGAAAAGGCGTTTCGTATGGCTCTAATTTCAGCCTCCCATCAACACATTCCGTCAGGTAGAATAAAGGAAGTGCGTCCATTCTTCCCCGCAGAGGCAGCGGCCCTGGCAAATGAACGTGCCATATTAGACGCCTTGACCCTACGGATCCTCAAACCAGCTGCCGTAGGGGAGTCATATCGCCCGATATCTCTCCTCTCGCCAGTAGTGAAGGTGTTGGAATCTATCTTGTTGCCGTACTTCACCGCAAACCTGCGGCTCGCCGAACATCAGCATGGATTTCGCAAAAATCACAGCACCACCACCCCGCTGAACGCCATAACCACTCAGATAGGGGACGGATTAAACCAAAAGCGTCCAAACCAAAGGACAGTGCTAGTTGCGCTTGACCTGGCCAAAGCTTTTGACACGGTCAACCATGCGCAACTAATGAAAGACCTTGAAGACTCGTCCCTTCCTCCCTGTCTTAAACGTTGGACTGCCAACTTCCTGAGTGGTCGTCAATCGTCGGTTGAGTTTAGAGGCGCCAGATCAAAACCCAGAATAGTTAAACACGGGGTGCCACAGGGTGGTGTCCTATCCCCGTTTTTGTTTAACTATTATATATCGAAACTTCCCTACCCACCAGAGGGTGTCTCGATCGTCTCTTATGCCGACGATTGTACGATTTTGGCTACTGGCACCTCCGCTGAAGAACTCTGCTCTCGCATAAACTCTTACCTCCCAGCCGTGCCCGAATTCTTCGCCGGGAGAAACCTGGCATTGTCACCGAATAAGTCCTCGGCCACCCTATTCACGACGTGGACAACGCAAGTGAACATGGAATTAGACGTCTACGTTGATAGTGTCAAGCTACCAACTGTCTCACACCCCAAAATCTTAGGGGTGACGTTTGATAACATCGCTCATGTAACCGCAATTGCCAATAAAGTCCAAAGCCGTAACAAAATCCTCAAGTCCCTAGCTGGCAGCACTTGGGGTGAAGACAAAGAAACGTTACTAGCTACATATAAAGCATACACACACTGGACGAGGCTACAGGTCTGCAAAACACCGCCCTTCGTACCGCCACTGGGTGTCTTCTTATGTCTCCTGTAGTGCGATTCTGTAACTTTTAACACCTCCCCGAGTGTTAAGCTTGTCGCCGAATTTTGGCGTTTGTTCTTAACGAAACTGCGATTCTATAACTTTCCTTAACACTTTTTAGTGTTAGCTGTTTTATGTATGTATATCTGTTAAAATTGAGGGGAAAACTGCACTCATCTTAAGTACAGCAATTGACAGCGCCGACGTTCATGTCGCAGTAGCGCAGGTGATAAGCGTTCGGACTACAACGTGCGCGTCGCGAGTTCGGTTTCATGTTCGGAGAACTTATTTTCTATAACTTTTAACACCACAAAATTTTTTCGCGGTAACTAAGGTGTTAGCTAACACTTTTCGGTGTTAAGGGAAGTTAACGCTAACACTTGGCGTTAAAAAGTTACAGAATCGCAAAACGTGTTAAAAATGGTGTTAAGCGAAGTTAACGCTAACACTTGGCGTTAAAAAAGTTACAGAATCGCGCTACTGAGCATCACCTTCATAACGGAGCGAAAATGCTCGCCGCTAAAGAGTATAGCGAGATGTTGACCAGGCAATTCCTGTTCAACTGCTGCAAACCGCAGCATCCGAACGGACGCCTGGTCAACGAGAATCCGCCCCCCAGGAGCATAAGAAGCCATCTACGCAAACACTACGATGAGATTCGGCACCTGATTTCCACGCCGTTTGATCCTAAGGTGCACCGGCAGGCCCTCACCCTCATCCACACGAATTCGGTAAATTCCTTTGTTGGCTCTCTCCCGGTGAACGCCGTTCTTCAGGCAACAACACCACCCGTTGCCGAAGAGGAGCGCGAGCTGCCTAGGGAGACTAGGGTGATGCTGCCTCAACTCCGGTCTGGATATTGTAAAGGTTAAACTCTTACCTATCCAGACTGAACCCCGACTTGCCTAATGTTTGTCCGGCATGCGGCTTGTCCCCTCATAACACAAACCATCTTTTTGTCTGCTCAACCGAGCCTACTCTTCTAACACCCATATCCCTCTGGTCCTCCCCTGTTGGAGCCGCTAGGTTTCTAGGACTACCGTTAGAAGAGTTCGATTACAATATTGGGTAAGGTAGATACTGACTACATAGGCAGGGCAAGTAGTGCTACAACAAGGTTTTAAACTTGGAAGGGAAGAGAAAGGCCGTTCGCTAGGAGCAACGGAAACTGGAAGCGTTGCAGGAATTTTTATATATCGATGTACCATAGGGAAAAAATACGCGGAACAATTATTTATTGCATCAATAAACGTGCTTGGTCGCTCCTCCTTTGGGGTTGGAAAATATTTTTCTTTTTTAGGGCTTTACGCTGTTCAAAAGAAATCCAAAAACTCTATATAAAATGACACTTATGAAAAGCTCAAGAAAGATTTCTTGTCTTCAGAATCTCTTCTACTTTTCTACTGCTAATTTCTGGAAAAGTTTTACAAAAAAACCACCTGCGCAACTCTGGCTTTGGCAAGAAATAAATAGTTGTAGCTTTATTTATTTAAATATAATAAAATAACATTGAAGTTCATATAAAAGCGGCAAATTGCAATTATTCAACATACAAAACGGAACGTCAAAATTTCTTGGCTATTCATGGTCAAGAAATAATTGAAAATATTTATTGGCCATTTTCTTTTTAACAGCATACCGGGATTTTACTTTTAAACTTTTTCAATCCTTTTTTGCCAAATTAGCGTCACTTCTTATTATCACCTGCCAAGTATAGGTACAATCTAATTATTACTTTCTCTGATAATTCAATACGACTGCGTTGTGTACTGCTTGGTAATTTTTGGAAATATTTTTTAACTTCTTGGTCATTTTTTTGGTTAAGTTTACGATTTATGCCCGCTGTATTCATAACTCGAAAAACAGTTTATTTTAATTCCAACAGACTTGAGTTCGAATCACCCTTGCTATTGTTAACATGCTATGTAGTTGAGATGCTAAATTCATCTTATGCAGAGCAAGTCTTATAGTTTTGCGCATTTCTTAAAGCGCCAAATGAGTGAACCGTTGTAGGAGTTTAGTTGTGACCAGACCTGTTAAATTTCCATTAACATTAATAATGATTAATATCTTTGGCCCTTTTAATTTTAATGATTAGTTCATTTTGTGATTATTAATTAGAAAGTATTAATTAATTAATTAATAAAATAATCAAAAATAATCATGATTAATGGCCATTGAAAAAATAATCAAAAATATTGAAACAATTATCCATTACTTTTAATTAAAAACAATCATTCGATTAAAAACAATCAAGTAATTAAAAGTAATTAAGCAATTAAAATAAATCAAGGAATTAAAATTAATCAAACAATTAAAATTAATTTAACGATTAAATAATTAAATTTGATTATTTGATTATTTTCAATTATTTAATTAATTCCAATTATTTGATTATTTTCACTTATCATCATCCGAAATATAAACTTCAAATCTATGAAATTAATGAAATCTATGCATTGGAGTTGATTGCAGTGTATTCATTGGTATGTATGTATGTTTTTCTATACATGTATTATCTGCGCGATGGCCATTCAATAACCATATACATAACAAATTATTTCCAGGCAATATTCTGCCTATTTTTCTATTCTTCCCTGATTTTCGTTACGTTCTTCATATTTTTGTATTTATGTGTATATGTATTTCCATAATGGTACTGCATAGATCAGTAAACACCTTTGCAATGTACTATTTACTTTATTGAATGTTATATTAAAATGAATGTTCTTTTTAAATGAAATTAATCAGAAGTAATCATTTAATTACATTAATCAAATAATTAAAATAATCAAAAATAATTATTTAATTACGTTAATCATATTAATCACATGATTAAAAATAATCAAAATTAATTGACATTAATCAAAAAATCATATCAAAAATGTAATTAAAATGCATTAAAAGTAATCAAAAATAATCAGAAATTTTTCTATAATCATGTAATTAAATTTTTTTAATTAATTAACTAATCAATTTTTTTTAATTAATGTAATATTAATCATTAACATGGTGCATCCCCTGGCATTTAATCATTAAACAATTTTCTGAAGATGACACAATACAATTAATAATCATTAAAATTTTCAATCATTATTTAACAAGTCTGGTTCTGACCTCTCCGACTTGCTCTGATAATTGATTAGCGACTACCAATAACATCTATCAGTGTGAAATATTATTTAATTTTATTCTTTCGTATTTTCATTATTTCTATTCTAATTCTTCTAGTACAGACATATAATTTTCTGAAATTTCGGGGGGGTTTGAACCCCCAAAAGCCCCCTGAATCCAAAATAAATGAACCAGTTTCGTTAGACAACTGGGACAGTTCGCTTTTTATTTAAGTTGCTCTTAGCTCGCAATTTTTCAAATGCAATATATAGGTTGGCAAAAACATTTGGTATCCCTAAAACATTTGGAGGCCCTATCGATATTTATTCTCGGCTTACCTACATAGTCAATAATATCATCGAGATATTAATAAATCGCTAAAGAAAACTTGCCATATTCAATCAAAGCAATATCGCTCAGAATTGAAGGTGTTTAGGCCCGATGCCTAAAATCTTATAAAATGCGCCACCCTAATGCCACTTTTTAGTTTATACAAAACCCCAACACCAAGCCGCCCACATGTATATACATGTACGCATATTCATGTTTGTCAGCAAACATATACATGCATGTGGGTGTGCATGTGTCGGTTCACCTCCCCTTAAAACCGGAGGCTGAAATTTGGGGTTCAACGGTTGTCCGCGACTGGCCAACCGTCTATTTTTCCAGCGATCATCATAGAGTCAACACGCGTCACGGCCACCCCAGGATTTTCACCGCCAACTATAAGGTAAAATTTCTTTGTAAAAATTATATTTCTCACTGCAAAATATACGGCCACATTATAACGAGAATTCTCGTTCTTTTATTTTCTTTTCTCACTAAATCACAAATCGACTGCGGTGCGTCCGAGCCACGGCCGCTCTTAAGAACCACCGCATCCGGCTTAGACATGGTCCTTCGAGCCGGAGACGAACCGGCGACTTATGCATTTCACTAGACGACTAAGCCGTCTAGGGGGGCGAGGATGTTTAAGCGACATACATACATAAGCTATGGTTTTTCATTCGTTTATTTTATTTGCATTGCAAGCTATTGTAATTCGCAATAAGCTTATAAAATATTTCGAAGATATAGTTTATGGTTTGGAAACCAGAAGGTGGTTTTCCAAGCGAAAATGAGGAAGCCAATCGCGCCATGCCTCAGAGCCAACAGTGCTCGCCACCAATAATACATATAGGGTGTCACAGGTGTCCCGCACCTCCCGTTCTCTAAAGAACAAAATGCTTTTAACATTTGCGCAACACGGTCATTAGAACCTGAGCCAAATGATTTAATAAATACCTTTTGAGCAAGACGGTCGACTAGGCCTGAGCCAAAAGGTGGGTTTTCCAAGCGAAAATGAGGAAGCCAATCGCGCCATGCCTCAGAGCCAACAGTGCTCGCCACCAATAATACATATAGGGTGTCACAGGTGTCCCGCACCTCCCGTTCTCTAAAGAACAAAATGCTTTTAACATTTGCGCAACACGGTCATCAGAACCTGAGCCAAATGATTTAATAAATACCTTTTGAGCAAGACGGTCGACTAGGCCTGAGCCAAAAGGTGGTTTTTCCAAGCGAAAATGAGGAAGCCAATCGCGCCATGCCTCAGAGCCAACAGTGCTCGCCACCAATAATACATATAGGGTGTCACAGGTGTCCCGCACCTCCCGTTCTCTAAAGAACAAAATGCTTTTAACATTTGCGCAACACGGTCATCAGAACCTGAGCCAAATGATTTAATAAATACCTTTTGAGCAAGACGGTCGACTAGGCCTGAGCCAAAAGGTGGTTTTTCCAAGCGAAAATGGGGAAGCCATTCGCGCCATGCCTCAGAGCCAACAGTGCTCGCCACCAATAATACATACATACACTCTCGTTCTCCAAAGAACATTTTTAGGCAAACATGGTCGTCAGAACCTGAGCCACATGAATACATTCAATTTGAGCAAAACTTCAATTAGAGAGCCGCAATTTCGTCATCATCAACTGCACAAGTATGTGTCGGCAGAGAAGTCGGATGATTCGTTCTCCAAGCGAAAAAGCATATGATTTTTAAGGCAAATCAGCACATTAAAGGCTGAAGTAGATAAAAACAATCTTCAACATCTTGATGAATCAACATTGGCAGTTAAGTTGGAGCAGCTGGACAGGCTGCATACTCAATTCGAAGACACACAGGGGACCTTGAAAGAGAATACGTCAAGGAGATCGAGAGTGAAGCAAGATCGACCTTCTCAGAAGCATATATACATATCAAAGCTGCTATAAACAATATAATAATTGCACCTTCAATTTCATGTACTAGATCCTCTACTCGCAAGTATTCCATGATAGACGAGGTAACTGCTCACACTTCATCGATTACAGTGAAATCTCGCTTACCTACTCGCAGCTGCCACGATTTCATGGAATGGTTATCGAATGGCCAGACTTTTAGGCCATGTTTCATGTTATCGCTCTTATTAAAGATATCTTCGGCACTTATTAAAGATATCTTCGGTTTGACATAGGTACCGGATGGTTCAGCAGTAGGCCTACGGGAGCTGAGCGATAAGTTAAACAGACATCTACGTGCATTACAAACCATTGCTTCAAATGAAGAGCTACTGGATGGTATACTGCCGCATTTGGTCATCAGCAAAGCAGACAGCAAGACCCAATCAAAATGGGAAGAAGAAGCTCCGACGCAAAATTTACCGTCATGGGGTCTCGTTTCCAGTTTCCTCGAGAGGCGAATTCGCGTAGTAGAAAATGTCAACACTATATCAACAGCATCCACAAAACAGGTGACTAATTCCAAAGTTAAGCATAGTTAAGCATTCATCACTACTAGTTCCAGTAAAAGTTGTTCATATTGCAATGGTTCTGACCATATAATCTCTTCTTGCTCGCTCTTTTTAAACATTTCACCTTCGTTACGCTTTGAAGGAGCCAAAAGGTTGCAGCTTTGCATCAATTGTTTAAAAAAGGGGCATACCGTTAGAAATTGTAAGTAGTTGCAAGCATTGCGCAGCCAAGCACAAACCGCTGCTTCACATGTCAAAAACCTCGCAAACACTATCGCAAAACGCAAATGCGTCTACGAGCGCCAATACATCCCTTGTCGCTTATTACAGGCAAACCTATACTTCGTCTCCTAAGGGAACCATTATTTTAGCGACTGCCATTGTAATGTTAAGAGATGGTCATGGTAGTTTCGTTCCTTGTAGAGCTTTACTTGATTCTGCATAACAAATTCATTGCATACCAGCCAACATGGGTAAGGAACTCCAAATCACAAAATCCAAGGTTCGTGCTAACATTTCGGAAATTGGCCAATCAGACATGACTTCAAATGAGGGTACAACTACGTTATTAAAATCAGTCGATGGTACGTATACAACAAACATTTCGGCAGTCGTAGTGCCGACCATAACCACATATCAACCCGAAACAAATTTCTCCAACGTAGATTGGATAAGTCTGGACAATATCTCGTTAGCAGACCGTTGTTTCCACAAGCCCTAGAAAGTAGATCTTTTGATTGGGGCTAGTCTGTTTTTTGAGCTGCTATGCGTTGGGAAATAAACCCAACGTTTCGCTAGTCTCTCTAGCTTCTTCAGGGGGGGACTGCCGAAAATCCATAAACCCGATATGCCCCTACGTCCCATATCGTCGTCCGTAAATGTACCCTGCTACCAATTATCAAAATATATAGGAGAAAAAATTCAAAATCTAACATCAGAAGAATACAATATCAAGAATGTTTTCAGATTAAAAGATAGACTCCAAGATATACATGTAGATGAAGATGAAGTGTTAGTGTCCTTTGATGTCGTGTCCCTGTTCACAAACATTCCCACCAATCTAGCCATAAGCATAATCATGAGTAAATTTGACCAAATTAAACCCACAACCAATATACCAAAGAACAAATTTTATGACATACTGAAATTTTGTCTACTAGAAAACAACTATTTTATACACAATAATATTATTTACACACAAACTTTTGGTATGCCAATGGACAACCCACTTTCCCCGACAATAGCTGACATAATTATGGATGATTTACTTGACAACACACTTAAGGCACTTAAGCAAAATCTCAACATCAGTATTAAATTTCTAGTCAAATATGTGGACGATATCTTCGCGACAGCTACAATAAAAATATTCAATTCACGCACGAAATGGAAAAAGATCACAACATTCCCTTTCTGGATAAATACGGCAAAGAATTTAATTAACAAGGTACTAACAATAAGCGACAAACAATTTTGGAACAAAAATATTAGTAAAATGAACGAAATTTTAAGAAAGAACAATTATCCGAGCACCCTAATAAAAAGTCTGACTGAACAAAAAGTAATGGAAATAAACAGCCAACAAAGAAACACAACACGAGAGGAGATAGAAACAAAACAATACCTCAGTGTAACATACATACCGAAACTCACAGAAAACTTCAGCAAAGCACTCACCAACAACAAACAGAAAATATCACTCGCCTACAAATCGAACCAAACATTATCGACGATATTTACTAAAACAAAAAGCCCTATTGAAAAACTACAGCAAAGCAATGTAGTTTACGAAATAACATGCAAAGGCAATGAAAACGAAGACTACAACAAAATCTACATAGGAAAAAGAAGCAAAGCACAGCATTATCACAGCACACAACAGAAAACGGCCATACAGCTGATTTAGCCAACATACGAATAATTGACAAAAACAAACAAGGAAAAACCAGACTAACATTGGAAAGCTTACGTATTTTACAAAATAGAGACAAAACAATAAACAAAAAGGAAGATACCGATGACGTCGCCGCTGTGTACACCTTATGCCTATAGACAAATTTATTAGTTTTAGTGTGACAATGATACCACAAAAGAATGGTACAAATGTAACATAAATATGTAAGTGTCATAAATGTTTATGTGTTGATTTGTGATATTTATCATGTATTTACATATGTGTATACAAAAATGTGATGTAATATTAGTCTTCATTCTTGTCTTTTACTACCTGTTTTTTAATGTTTATGTTGTTCTTTAAATAAACAGATGTCCCCCTGAAGAAGCTAGAGAGACTAGCGAAACGTCGGGTAAAAAATGGAATAAAGTTTTTATTTTGCATTTAAAATACATTGGTCAAAAAAAAAGCCTAACCAAAAAATTTAAACCCAATTATACCAATACTACAAAAAACGAGGCTAGGTTGGGTCGTGTGAGGAAATTTCTATGGTGGCTCTTCAAAATTAGCGCATTGCACAGTTGCCATTGAGGAATCAACTTCGAATGAATGGACTGAACACTGAACGACTTGGTCAAACGCTTTTGGGAAGTGGAAGGTCAGACAACAGAAAATGTAAAACGCACCAAAGAGGATTTAGATTGTGAATAACACTTCATCAACAACTATCGTCGGTTGAGCTCAGGTGAATACTTAGTTTGCCTTTCATTTAAATCAAGTACGGCACAATTGGGTGATTCGTACTCACAAGCAGTTTGTCGTTTCAAAAATCTCGAGAAAAGGTCGTGGGTAGAAGCTATTGCTCCGTGAGTCAGCACAAATTTCATATGTCAGTATTGCGTGGCTCTACCGCTAAGTTACGTGTAGTCTTTAATGCATCCGCCCCTACCAGTTCTGGATTTTCACTTAACGATCTTTTGATGTCAGATCCTGCGATACAGCCCAAATTGATTGATACACTGCTACGATTTCGCTCACATAAAATAGCATTAACGGCTGACATATGCAAGATGTATCGCTGTGTCAAAATGTGCGAATATGACAGTGCATATTATGGCGAGAAAGCCCAGAAAGCCCCAAATTTATAAAATGGATACCGTCATTTATGGCACCAAGCCTGCTGCATTTTTAGCTATTCTGGCAATACAGCAACTGGCTGTGGATGAGGCAAGGAACTATTCCGTTGGTTCAAAAATAATTAAAGGCGATTTCTATTGAAATTGACCCAGCACATGGGAACAGCTTTTAAAGTTTAGGCCTTCTAACAAGTGCGTGAAAGTCGCGAGTAGCACCATTAAAGGCTCTTTCGATTCCCAAATTAGAGCTGAGTGCTGTATTAGTGTTGGCCGAATTACTACGTTCTATTCAACGCTTGGGTCCATTCGTGTATAATTTTTACTGTTGGTCAGACTCCGCAATTACGCTTTCGTGGCTGAGTGATGTAGGCGCCAACTACAACGTATTCGTCGCAAACCGAATCAGCAGCATTCAAGAGCTAACGCAAGGCATGTCGTGGAGGCACGTCCCCACCGAACACAATCCCGCAGACATTTTTATCAAGGGGAGCTTCTCCCAAGGAACTAGATGCATCAAAAAGGAAGGATAATGAGTCCAGCTGGCCCCAAAAAAGACAAACAGACAGCGTAAATTTGGAAAGAAAGAAAACAGTTTTAAGTGCTTCAAACAAAGTCATCGACTAGATACTCTATCAATTGCAAATACATCAACAATTTTCGCGGAATGCAAAGAATATATGCATACATCAATCGTTTTATCAAAATAAAATCGTCCCAGCTCAGCCTCGAAGAAGTTGAAGCAGGAACTCTCTTGTTAATACGGATGGTGCAGGAGCTGTTATGAGTCTCGAATAAGTTAAGGCTGGACGCACAGTTAGTTCCTCTAGCAAAATTGGCCCACTAAATCCATTTTTGGACGAGACTGGCCTCATTCGAGTTGGCGGGCGGCTGGACAACTCGACCCTCACTTTCAATTCAAAGCATCCCATCATTTTACCAAGGGATCACCCACTAACGATTAGCAATATAGAACACTTCCATCGGAAACTTATACATGCTGGACCCCAAGCGCTTCTCGCTACAATTCGCTTACAATATTGGCCTATCCGAGGAAGAAAAAGAGTTACCAGCGTGCTCAAAAAATGTATTTGATGCTTTCGTACCAAACCGACGCTTATGCGACACATCATGGGTGATCTTCTAGCTGAACGTGTGCATATCCAACGCCCATTCTACTCTACTGGGGTGGAGTTTTGCGGTCCGTTGAGTTGCAAATCTGAAGTGCGAAACAAAACTCCTACAAAATGCTACATCTGTGTGTCCATATGCTTCGCAACAAAGGCTACACACTTGGGGTTGGTTAGAGACTTATCAACGGCTTTATAAATATTGTCTTGACGACGCTATTGATTGTCGTTTTATACCACCCCGCTCTCCGCATTTCGGTGGCCTCTGGGAGGCCGCGGTGAATGCCGCAAAATATCATCTTGGCAGAGAAATTAGCTCTACCGTCATGGGATTCGAAGAGTTTCGCACTCTCATTTGTCAAATTACTGCTATTATAAACTCACGACCTCTCAGTCCCATTTCAGAAAATCCAGATGACTTGGAAGTCTTGACTCCAGCCCATTTCCTTTTTGGTGGTGCCCTTAAAGCATTGGCAGCGCCCGATTTGTCGAATATTCAACACGGTCGTCTGAATCAATGGCAGAAGATTTGTCGCATACAACAATCATTTTAGAACTCTTGGAGTACTGCATTACTAACATTTTTGCAAGTTGCAGACTGCAAACATCCAACATAACGCATTAGTACCTACTACTTAAAGATGATAATCTTCCACCCATGAAGTGGCAAATGGGAAGAGTCATCGATACAGTCAAGGGAAAAGACAATGTTGGTCGTGTGGCAATCATAAAGAGGTGTAACTCGGCGAGCAACTACCAAATTATGCCTTCTTCCAATTGATGAAATTAACAGCACTTGAGGCTCTCAACGCGGTCAGCATGTCCAAGCAAAGCCTGCTCATCACCACTTCTCATCGCACCATATACCAGTCAGAACATGGATGCTCCTTATTTACCTTTGTTAGTTCTATAAGTACTCACGTAATTGAGTGAACCGACAAAATTATGTAATTAACGGCAGTAATTATTGCTTACAAATTGTGAGAAATCAATTATGTATTTATTGCTCTAAAACCAGTTTTTCATACCTGTACTCACCAGTATAGATAACTTGATACATGCATACGTTTATCAAATTTGCATATAAATATTTAACATGGAATAAAATAAATGAATTGCTCTTAGCTCGCATTTTTCGAATGCAATATATAGGTTGGCAAAAACCCTTGCTATCCCCAAAACAAACTCTGAACGCGATTTCCTTTATTCCACTTTGTCGGAGTACCTTATCCACTGCCTTCCACTCCGATTCGCAAAAACAGATACCAAACTAAATAGTAGGAGTAAACAATGAGAGCAACTGATCATATTGTCAAAGAACGTGAAATACAAAGAAGGTCCAACGCAACGAATAGTTTGAAACATTAAACCACCAATTCGCGGGTAGGTAATTCACCACTGGGGAAATGTGTGTTTAAATCACAAGTTTTAAAGCTATTCGCACTTTTATTTTTAAACAAAATAAACATTTAGACGTTTTCGTAACTCCACTACAATTTTTTTGTAAATATTTAATTAAAACACGGTAAATTTAAGTAATTCGAACGTAGGTACAGTGGTGAATTACCTACCATCGATTTGACAGCGTCCACTTACATTCGCTATTGGACCTTCTTTGTATTTCACGTTCTTTGATATTGTACAATTTTGTTATTCTCTCTGGCCATGGAGCACTCGCATGTACGTGAGAGACACTAATACTATCTTACCCAGCTGTGCTCTTTTTTGCTTCCTTATGGAGATAATGCGAGAGCAGGACTCTTCAACGGAGGGGCCTGTTGCCAGGATCGTACAATCGTTGGCGTATGAGACGATCGAGATGCCCTCTGGTGGGGGGAAGTCTCGATACATAATAGTTTAACGGAAGCAGGGATAGGACACCACAATGTGGCACCTCTTGTTTAACTAATCTGGGTTTTGATTTAGAGGCACTCAGATAGTTTGCGGTCCAACTTTTAAGGCGGGGGGAAGGGACGAATCTTCCAGGCCTTTCAATAGTTGCGCATGGTTGATCGTGTCGAAAAATTTGGCCAGGTCAATCGCAACCATGCTGATGTTTGGCCAGCCGCAAATTTGGGGTGAAGTACGGTAGTAAGACAGATTCCAGCACTTTCACTACTGGCGAGAGGAGGGATATCGGGCGATATGATTCACAGACGGCACCTGGCTTGCCAGGCTTTAGTAGTGGGATCATCTTTGCCTGTCTCCATCTTCCATGAATGACAAATGTGGACAGGGAAAGGTTGAAGATGTGTGTTAGGTATCTTACTCCTTCGTCACCTAGATGTTTCAGCATCAGCATGGAATGGACTCTTTGTCATTGGGCTTAGTCGGGTTGGACAAAGATTTCAGAGACCATAAGTACCTCCCACTTAGCACGTTTGTGTTTATCTACTAGGGCTTTGAGATCCTTGATTTGAGGATCCGTAAGGTCCAAGCGTCTAACATGGTCACGTACATTTGCCAGGGCCGATGACTCTGCGGGGAAGTATGGACGCACTTCCTTTATTCTACCTAACGGAATGTGTTGATGAGATTCTGAAGTTAAGACCATTCGAAACGCCTTTTCCCCTTCTCGTACGTCAGACGGAGTGGGAAGACCAGCGAAGACGCTCTCTGCGGTAATAAGAAAACTGAAATTGGCGAATGTGCGGTTCTCAGAGGTGACAAAGTCTTTGTGTCGATCGACAGAGACTACTATGGGTAGGTGATCTGAAGCAAGCGTTAGAAACGGTCGCCAGTCAACGCAGTTTATAAGGCCTGCGCTGACTATAGTGATAAATGGCGAACTAGAGCAATTTACCCCCACTCTAGTGGGGGCAACCCCATTTACAGTGCAGAACGTCGAATCGTCTATTTGATCAGCTAGCTCCTGCTATCGGCCTGTAGAGTAGAGTGCCACAGGTCATGGTGGCAACCCCATTTACAGTGCAGAACGTCGAATCGTCTATTTGATCAGCTAGCTCCTGCTATCGGCCTGTAGAGTAGAGTGCCACAGGTCATGGTGTGCGTTGAAGTCACCAAGGATAACGCGATTCTCACCCCTGAGTAACGCACGAATATCGGGGTGATAATGGCTTGTACAGCAGGTGGCAGGAGGTATATAGATATAAATGATTTTAAAGTCGACATCGCCTGATCGGACAATCATATCTTGACGTTCTAAGGTGATGTTCCTTTGGGTCGATGTCAATGTCAAAAAGAAAATACTGCAGTGATTGATGCGTAATGAATGCCAGACCACCCCCAAGTCCTCTCGCAAGATCACAACGGTTGATGTTATAACCGTTGCAGGTCCTATGAACGGACCGGTCACCGAGCTTTGTATCCTGACTAGCGGCGATTTTGATATTGTTTCGCTCCATGAAGTTGCAATTTGCGTGATTTTCCTGTTTAACGTACGTATCAGTCCAGAGATTCCTGTTTCCAAGTCCAGAGCATGTAAGCAGGTGACACAGGCCAAGTCAGGTATATTGCACTTGCCTGATGCCGCCGGCGTGTTTTAGCTTAACCGACAAACAGTGCACGTAGTATAAGGGACCAGGAACTGATGGTTATGACTTTCATTCGTGCTGGTGCTGTAAGAAGAGGGGCTTACTGATGGGGCGGGAGTCGGCGGAAGGTCACTATTTCTCAGATGCAAACGGGAAGTGCTACGTAGGGAGTAGCTGTGAGCTGCTGTGTGAGATGTTGACGCTAGTGGGCGTGAGCGGCCGCTGGAATAGTCTACTTGCTGAGAATGCTAATCATAGATACTCTAGTGACAGAGTCAGAAATATGTGGCGAAGCGATACTTGATCGGCGATGGTCACTGGACGTCCCTAGGACGAGACCAGCAAAGTGCCACAAAAGTTCTATAGAAGCTAAAGGCCCTATGTGTAGAGGGATTTAGTCCTGAGTAAAAGGTTTTGTGCAGCCATCTTTTACAATTACAGTATTGTATACAATGTGAGCGTTTCACAAAAATTTTCTTCCAGCATATACGTCAGATCCATTATCTTGGGACCGCGTTGGATTCAATACCGCCTCGGAGCAAGAGAGCATTGAGCAGCCCTGCTGCAAGGGGCTTCTCGGAGGTTGAAATTATTGAGGTTTAGGCACGGGGTAGCGAAATAACAGCCCTTGGTCGCGAAAACCCCGTAAAACCGGCTGTCGTGGAAAGGAAATAAATACTTACCTGGCGTAGAGGCTATCCGTGATCATTAAACCAGTGTACCTATTGCTTTTTAGACAGCAAAGCAAAAGAACATACACACCGTCGCAAATGCAATAATCAAATAGATCCGTTTAATTTCTATGAATATACACAGTTTCTGACTAAACAAAACAATTATTTATTTCATAATCTGTATAATTTATATAAGAAAAAATTTTACTAATTAAAAATGCAAGGCTCAAATATCTTTTTGCCATATCGGCGCAAAAAATGTTCAACTAAAGGTGCATTCACATAGTACTTGCAAGTTTCTTCGGCATCGCTTTATTTCAACGCTTTTTAAATGTTTGCATAATGTCGAAAGCTAGGAAACTCGTTCTATGTTGTTAAGCACAAACATGTGTTTAACTTCTACTCCAATAAAAGCATTAACAAAGTAATATTGGCTGAATTTTTCTTTGTTCGTTAACGAACCAATTTTCCTGTTTGAATTTATTTTTAGCACATTGTGTCACGAGGTATATTGCCATTGAAACATTTATCTAAGATACTCCATACGACATTTATATTAAAAGCTACAACATCGCACCAGTATCCTCACTAAAGCGGTAAAGCATGAAAGTTGTATGTCACTTATGCCCGTATGACACTAGGTACTTATTATACATAAATGATCAGGACGATGAGCTGAGTTGATTTAGCCATGTCCGTCTGTCCGTCCGTAAAATTTTGCAAGCAGGCGCCATTTTGCATAGGATTAATCATTTTTCGGAACCTGCAAGATCGGACCGATACAACTCTTAGCTCCCATACAATCAATACAACGCATAGCTCCCATACATTGTTCCGATAAAGGGGTTTTGGTTTATAACTCTTGCAATTAAATGTAGGAACGCGAAATTTTGCAAGTTTAGTACCTATTATATAAGTAATGTGTGTAGCGAAAAGCACCCCGATCGGACCAACATAATATATAGCTCCCATATAATCGATAGTTTCGATAAATGGGTTTTGGGCTATAAATTTTTGCAGTTAAAAAGCTAGGAACCTAACCTTTGCAGGGTTGGTACTTATTATATACGTGGTGTGTGTAGTGAAAATCAGCCAGATCGGACTAAGATATAATATAGCTCCTAAATAATCAATTGTTGGGATAAATGTGTTCTGAAGAGTTTACACCAATTGTAAGGATCGGACCCTCTAAAAAAATTATGCGTATTCATGAAAGCAATGAAGCCTTCGGCACAGTCGAATACAGCCCTTTCCTTACTTGTTTTTCTTGTATTTTTATGTATTTACGTAATATACAATTTTAATTTTGGTGCAAACAGCCCGCTATGTTAAAAAACTAACGAAATACAACCACAATACAGTCTAGGCTGTTAAAAACTGATTACTTCAGGGAGATTTCCTTCTTCAGGAGTTGGTGGCTGGGCGGTATAGAGGTGGTGCTGGTGGGAGTATGCTGGTGATACCGGTGGTGGTGGCTATTCGCCGGCAGTGGTTGTTGTTGTTGGTGCTGCAATTTATTTCTTCCTGCTTTTCTTTTCACTCATTACACGCGGAACTGGGAACGCAAAACATCAAAATTGATTTTATCCACTTAATAAAAGGAGCTTGAATATGAAAGCTTGAGTACAATTTTAATTTATTCAATTATATTTAGAACTACAATTTAATTTTAATTCAATAGTTAAGAACGACACTTCGCAAAAGTTCCTGTTGCTGGTGTTGCCAGAGAAGTGGGGAGTTACACAGGGTGCGTGCCCAAAACCTGTACTAACTACTTCTCTGTGGTGAATATTAAAATGTAATGTTAAAAACTGGGAATATATGTATACATATATCTATACTAATTATATAAAATTGCTTATATGAAAATATTCGTAACGGCTTATCTCGAAAAGTGATGGCCCAATTTTTATGAAATTTTTTTAAGAAGCAAGTTTTCCCAAAAATAAACCAAGTGGCGTTTTCATTTTTTCCATTTTCAAAACTTAAAGCCCCTTATTTCTAGGATGAAATTTATAAAAGCTTCAAACAATCTTAGCATAAGAATTTTCATAGATCAAACTCAAGCTACAGCGGAACAAAAATGTATGTGCGTGTGTGTATGAACTCAACGTAGAGAAAATGTATTTTGACTAAGAGATGCATAAGCCTTCGACAAAAGAGAAAAAATATAAAGAGAATTTTTGGTGATTCCCCAAATTATAATAACAAACCCATCTTATAAATAAAAATGAATGTGTGTCTGTGTGTCTGTGTGTCCTTTATGGGCGTCCAAAGTACTCAACCGATTTTTATGAAATTTTCACAGTATATTCTTGGGATCGTGGGTTAAAGCATAGGCTATATTAATTTTTGGAAATTTGGGCGGTGCCACGCCCCCAGGCTATATAAAACTACAATTCTTCATAACTCTGAACATATTTGGTCTAAATTAATGATTTTTAAATATTTGTGTCCTTTGGTCAAGATTTAAGTAATTTTGGAAAAGTGGGCGGTGCCACGCCCACATTTTTTGTGTTTTGTTTGTACTTCAATAATGTCCAAAGTTTATGGTCGATCTCTTTTAAACTTTCAAGATTGGTTTAGAAGATTGTTGTGTACGATTTAGGCTATATCAATTTTTGGAAAAGTAGCCGGTGCCACGCCCCCAGGCTATATAAAATTTAAATTCTTCATAGCTCTGAACATATTTGGTCTAAATTAATTATTTCTGGATATGTGTGCCCTTTGGTCAAGATTTATGTAAATTTAGAAAAGTGGGCGGTGCCACGCCCACAATTTTTGTGTTTTGTGTGTACTTCAATAATGTCCAAAGTTTATGGTCGATCTCTTTTAAACTTTCAAGATTGGTTCAGAAGATTGGTGTGTACGATTTTGGCTATATCAATTTTTGGAAAAGTAGGCGGTGCCACGCCCACATTTTTTGTGTTTTGTTTGTACTTCAATAATGTCCAAAGTTTATGGTCGATCTCTTTCAAACTTTAAAGATTGGTTAAGAAAATTGTTGTGTACGATTCAGGCTATATCAATTTTTGGAAAAGTAGCCAATGCCACGCCCCCAGGCTATATAAAATTTAAATTCTTCATAACTCTGAACATATTTGGTCTAAATTAATGATTTCTGGATATGTGTGTCCTTTAGTCAAGATGGATATAATTTGGAAAAGTGAGCGGTCCCACGCCCAAAGTTTATGGTCGATCTCTTTTAAACTTTCAAGATTGGTTAAGAAAATTGTTGTGTACGATTCAGGCTACATCACTTTTTGGAAAAGTAGCCAGTGCCACGCCCCCAGGCTATATAAAATTAAAATTCTTCATAACTCTGAACATATTGGGTCTAAATTAAAGATTTTTGGATATGTGTGTCCCTTGGTCAAGAATTATATAATTTGGGAAATGTGGGCGGTGCCACGCCCACATTTTTTGTATTCAAAGCTTTGTTTGTACTTCAATAATGTCCAAAGTTTATGGTTGATCTGTTTTAAACTTTTCCAATACGTTAAAATCTTCGTTGTGTACGACATACATAGGCTACATTTGTAAATTCTTTGGAAAAGTGGGCAGTTCCAAGACCACAAGCTAAGTAATATATCAATTCGTTATATCCCTGAATGTATTTGCTTTAGTGACATTTTAACGTTCTTAAATCTTAATCAAAGCACCTAATTTTTTTTGTTTGTTATTGCCGTTCATACATATACAGAGTATTTTAGGTAGATATAGGATATAATTAAATAAGTACTAACTATACATCTGCTCAGCAGCGCATAATGGTTTTTGTCATACCCATTGAGTTCAAAAGATCCGTTTTTTGAGTTGGACATCCAAAAAATTTATTTGTTTATACCAAAGACTTTAAAGCCAGAAACATTGTATATCCTAAAGCGCTGCAATAAATGGAATGTTAAAAGTTAAAGAAAAATATTTGAAAATGTATTTCTAGGGAAGTCACTGGTCAGGCAGAACAACGTCTGCCGGGTCTGCTAGTACATATATAAATGAGTTAAATGCGTATAAATAAAGTAAGCATTTATACAAAGGAAAATTCAGTACTTAAATAGGATTTCGAATATTTAATTTTGCCAACAGCGGCAGTCGCTTAGACATCGTCCCCGCCCTAGGCGCGTTCAGCGGCTAGAGCCTCTTGTAGCTCTTGAAGGGTGTGCATGGCATTGCATGCAAGGAGTTCGGCCATATTTCCTCGAAAGTTGGCCGACTGTAGTCCTTGACCGGTACACTGAAGAATGCGCTGCGCGATGGCTGGCGCTCGCGACTGGGTGTTGTTGGCCGGACGATGACGAGGTCGCGCGAGTGAAGATGAGGGTGCCCGATCCAACACTGTTGGTCGGCCAGGCCGGATTGCATGGACGGGGTGCGGGGCGCTCGAGATTGCTGCCCGAATGGTTGGAAGTAGCCACGATTTCTGACTTTAATGACCTCCGAGGTGTTGGTTGTGGTACCTGATCCATAACGATCTGTAATGAAATGTATAACACAAATGTTTTAGTGGAGAGGATTTCTGAATGGGGGGATTTCAGATTGTAGGGTGCCACGAGGTGTGGCATTACGAAGGCGGGAAAGCGGTATGAGTGGACAGAGGTGGTTCAATGTTAGCTGCGTGACTTTTCTGAGCTATGGTGGGATCTCAATATTAGGGAGAAAACATAATTTAACATAAATTTACGAGTGGTCGTGTGAGGATACCGGTCTGAGTGCGAACGTCGACAACGCATATATGCCCATCCGGCCCTGGACGTATTCTTTCAAGGCGTCCAAGGCGCCATTCGGTGGGTGGAAGGGAGTCATCATGAATGAGAACGCACTCGCCGACTTTCGGTTCCGATTGTGGATTTTTCCACTTATGCCTTTTCTGGAGATCCTTTAGGTAGTCTTCTTTCCATAGTTTACTGAACTGGTGATGTACGCTTTTTACTTTTTCCCACCGGTTTAAGAGTGACATATCTGCGTGATCTACCTCAGGGATGGCCGCGGTAAGGTCGGTGGGGTCTTGGGAGAGAGGCGAGATAGGGCGAGAGTTTAACACGGCCTCTATTCGTATCAGGAGAGTGGTGAATTCTTCAAAAGTGAATTTATGGGTTCCTGAAGTTCTTTTGAAGTGTAGCTTGAAGCTTTTCACTGCGGATTCTCACAAACCACCCATGTGGGGGGCACAGGGAGGAATAAATTGCCAGTTTATACCTTGAGGGGAGTACTTCTGTACGACTTCCTGAGATGCAACCTTCATGAATTCCACGAATTCCTTTTCGGTAGCTCTTTTGGCTCCTATAAACGTCTTGCCGTTGTCGCTCATCATTTTTGCGGGGTATCCACGGCGTCCAACGAAGGGAGCAAATGCTGCGAGAAAACTCGAGGTGAACAGCTTTTGTAGAAAAGCATACAAAAACTGCCCCGTAGCCTTTTAAGAAGGTGTGAGACCTTAGCAGAGAGGCTTTTATTTGAAAAGGCCCCGCAAAGTCAACGCCAGTGATGGTAAAAGGCGGAGTATAAGTGCATCGTTCCGGGGGAAATGCTGACATGATTTGCGAGCGCATTTGTTGCTTGTGGAGGGTGCAGGGTTTGGTAGATGCATTTCTTTATGAGGGGTTTCAACCGTGGGATATAAAATTCTTGTCTGAGGCATTGTTGCATTAGACGGGTTTCTGCATGGAGAAGTATTTCATGCAAGAAGTTTGTATTAAGTTTTGTTATATAGAAGCGAAGCGAGATTTTTCGGGCATAATGACGGGACGGCGTTCATTGTATGTTAACGTCGGCAAGAGCTAACCTACCGTTCACACGGAGAAGTCCATTTTTATCGAGAAACGGATTGAGAGTTAGTAGAGAACTTCGTTTATCTATGGGTTTCGAATTTTCCAAACATGTCTTTTCTCGAGAGAAGTAACGGGTTTGAGTGAGAGCCATGATCCTTTGTTTGGCTTTGCGTAAGTCATCGTGTGATAGAGTAGGGCAATGCGGATGGCGTATGCCTCGAGTTCGGTCCCTGAGATTATCGATGAACCTAAAGACATATGCCATGACCCTGAGGGTGCGAGAAAAGAGGAGAATCGATCCAAAAAATCGTGCTCATCTTCAGCGGCATGTAGTGCTTCGACGCGGCATACTTCCGGCGGGTTGATGCTGCATGTAGTGGGTTTGGCCAGGCTTCGGGGGGCCGAATCAGCCAATCTGGGCCGTTCCACCATAGCGAAGAATTGGCCAAGTCCATGGGTTTACATCCTCTATTTCCCATATCTGCTGGATTGTCGCGACTGCCTACATGCCTCCAGGAAGCATTTCCTATGAGATCTATGATTTCCGCGGTGCGATTAGACACGAAAGTCTTCCAAGAGTGCGGAAGCTTTTCAAGCCAAGCTAACACAATTTCTGATTCAGACCACATGGTGAGTTTTCTAATAGAGAGGTCGAGGTGAGATTGCACAGTTCGAGCCTTGGCAAGCTAGTAGTGCGAAGAGGGGCGACTTTGCCTTTGGACACCAACAAATGAGAAGAGATGCTGGTACCGTGAGTGGTTCAAACATATATGCTAGCGCAGTATGCCTTTTCAGAGGCGTCGCAGAATCCATGCAGTTCGACTTGCTGGTTAGGAAGATAATTGCCCCATCGGGGTATTTTGAGGGTTGAAATGCCGTGCAAATTTTTGGCAAATTGAGTCCATTTTATGAGACGGAGGGGTTTGACCTGTTCATCCCAGTCAGTTCCGTCTATCCATAACTCTTGGACGAGAATCTTAGCTTTGTTCATTATCGGCGTAAGCCAGCCTGCGGGGTCAAAAAGTTTGGCGACAGAAGAGAGAATTTGTCGTTTTGTGCTAGCAGACGACAGGGGTATGGAGTCGACTGTATACGACAAAGTGTCTGTAAGGGCATTCCATTGAATCCCGAGGGTTTTGGTGTTGCTTGCTTTCTCGAATTCCAAAAAGTTTGTGTCGAGCAAGTCCTCTTTTTTGATGTCTTTGAGGATACTGGGGTGGTTGGCCGTTATTTTCCGCAGTGGGAATCCTGCTGATCCGAGAGCTTGGATGACTTCAGAGAGAGACTGTTCAGCCGAGGGAATATCATGGCTGCCAGAGAGAATGTCATCTACATACGTTTCTTTGGTCAAAACAGGAGTAGCTTTCGGGAAAATATCTGCCAGATCCTTGGCGAGTTGATGCATTGTTCGGATGGCGAGATAGGGGCCACAGTTTACACCGAAGGTGATAGTTTTCAAACGGTAATCCTGTATGGGGTTGCTTGGGGACGAACGAAAGACGATCCGCTGATAATCTCTGTCGTCTTCGTTCATGAGAATCTCACGGTACATTTTCTCCACATCTCCGTTGAAAACAAACTGATATGTCCGCCATTTCAGAATGAGGAGCATCAGATCGGGTTGAAGAGTCGGACCAGTATAAAGAACATCGTTGAGGGAGTATCCAGACGCTGACTTCTTTGAGGCATTAAAGACGACGCGTACTTTTGAAGTCTTTTTCTCGTGTTTTATAACCGCGTGATGGGGAAGGTAAAATGACGTGCATTTTCTACTGAAACATTTTTCATAGGAGCAGATTTCCTCCATATGATCGAGAGTGAGGTATTCTTCTAAAAAACTGTCGTAAAGTGGCTTTAGATCTAATTTCTTTTGGAGATTTCTTTTCATGCCGATAAATTGGCTTAGAGCTGAGGGGCGAGAGTGGGAGAGGGCAATCGTTTCTGGGAAACTGGGTTTAAAAGGCAGCCTGACAATGTATCGACCATTTTCATTGCGTGAGGTTGTAGCTGCGTAAAAATCCTCACAAAATTCGTCTTCCGGGGTTGTGTGATTCAGGGTTGGCACTTCTTCCAGTTCCCAAAACTTTCGCAGAAGTGAATTGAGATCCTCATTTGTTACCTCCGAGACCTGAGCAGAGAATGAAACTACTGAGACAGGAGCCTTGCCGCTAATTATCCATCCAAAAATGGTTTTTTGGGCTAGGATGCCGGGATGATCTTTTCGACGGCGTTTTGGATGATTTGAGGTATAATATCACTACCAAAAACAAGTAAGGAAAGGGCTGTCTTCGGCTGTGCCGAAGGCTTTATACCTTTCATGATTGCCAAACCACACTTATCGGAACAATCGATTGTATGGGAGCTATACGTTATGTTGGTCCGATCTCGCTGATTTTGCCAACATATGTTACATATGTAATATGTAGCAAACTTGCAAAGTTTAACGTTCCTAGCTCTTAAACTGCAAAATTGATAGCCCAAAACCCATTTATCGAAACTATCGATTATATGGGAGCTATATGTCATGTTGGTCCGATCTGAGTCATTTTCACTACACACGTTACAAATATAATATGTACTAAACATGCAAAATTTTACGTTCCTAGCTTTTGAATTGCAAAAGTTATAGGCCAAAACCCATTTATCGGAACAATCGATTGTATGGGAGCTATGACATGTATCGGTCCGATCTTGCTGGTTCCGACAAATGATTAATCCTATGCAAAATTGCGCCTGCTTGCAAAATTTCATCGAGATATCTCTAAAACTGAGGGACTAGTTTGCGTTCAAACAGACGGACGGACGGACGGACGGACAGACGGACATGGCTAAATCAACTCGCCTCATCGCCCTGATCATTTCGGTATACTTAATAGTGGGTCTATCTCTTCTTCTTCTCATACTTACAAACATCGGACCAAAGTTATAATACCATTTCATGTTCATGAAAGGTATAACAAAGTCGATTTGAGAGGATGATTGACAGCTCGAGTCGGCAAGGTGAGGTGGGACCACTTTGCTTGAAGTTCGTTTGTGAGCTTGAACTTGGGGAGCATCTTAGTCAGCTGTGGTAATACTATGGCTTCCGCATTTATTTTTGTCGTTTGTGTTCGACAGGGACAATAGCAGTGGAAAGAATTATTTTACAATCGTTTTCTGAATAGAACGATTGAACTTGGGTGTTTTGAGAGCACGAGGGTTCTTCATCTGTTTGCTCGGGACTTGTGCGGCTATGTTTGCTGAGTTTGTGGTTGAGACTTGAGATGTTCTCCTTTGCACTCGAGGAGCTTGTCTATTTGGCATAGAGTTTGTGCTTTCATGGAGCACTGAGTTGTGCCGATCTCGACATTGACTGCATGTCTGAGTGCTGGGGCAGTCTTTCAATATGTGTGACTGAGAGAGGCAATTGAAACACATATTTTTTTCTTTAACAAACTTTCTGCGTTCAGAAACCGACAACTTTTTGAATTTGTAACAGTTGATCAGCGGATGGGACAAGGTTTGGCACATTGAGCATTTGTACATTGTCCGCTGCTCTGTCATGTGAGATTGGGTTTGAGACATCGATTTATTTTGAAATGGCTGAGTCTGATAATTTTTAAATGGTGGCCTAACCTGAGGGGTAATTTTTGGCTTATTTGGCCGCCATTGATCAACTCTTTCTACCACTTCAAAACGAGTTGTGAGAAACTAGTTAATTTGGTACCAGTTGGGGAGTTCTTTTCGGGGAGTGAGAGATTGTTCCCATAGGGTGAGTGTGTTTTTGGGAAGTTTGGAGATGACGAGGTAAATAATTATCGGGTCCCAGTTTTCTGTAGACACTTGTTGCGTGGCGAGAATTTGCAGACAATTGTTGACTGTGGATTGCAACTTCTGAATGTCTTCACTGTTTTCCGTAACTATGGGTTTTAAGTTCATTAGAGCATGGATTTGGTTATCTACGAGAACTCGTCTGTTTTAGGGCTTCCCACGCTAAATTGAAATTCTCATCAGTCAAGGGGAATTGTTTGACTATCTGAGCGGCCTTTCCTTGCGTTTTGTATCTGAGGTGATACAGTTTCTGAGCCTGGGTAAGTTTTGGGTGGTTAATGTATACCGCTGTGAACAGGTCACGAATTTTTTTTTCTCGAGAATTAATCTCATATCCCGCAAAAAATTTTTCCATCCCGTTACAGTTTCTATATATACAGATAAACAAAAAAAAAAACTTATTTTCTCATCTCGGTTACGGTTTATATATATAAAGAAAAACCAATCACCAAAAGTGCAGTACGGCACATGCAAACATACATATACATGCATATAAACCAATATATAAAATTTTTGCAAACGGCATAAGCGGTAAAAAATATTCTCGTGCACAGTGGTACAAGAGTGGTTCAGTGCATGTAATAATAATTTAACAAAATTTTGGAATTAATTGCAATTTAATTTTTCAATTAAAAAATTTTTAAACTGAGCTTAGATTTCTCGCTCAATCTCTCTCTCTCTTTATTTTATTACAGTCCATAAAACCGCAATAACAAAATAATACACTTATATACATACAATTTAATTTGTCCCTCAAGTATATATACCCCCATCCCAATATATATGTACATATGTACAAACACATAGTGAATTTAATAAAAGCGAGGTACAGTGGTCAATTTTGTTTAGGCCCACTCTCAAATTTTTATTTTATCTTAAAACTTGTGGTTTTTGAAAAATTTACTCTCTATTGCTAATACTTTAGGTATTTTTAATCTCAAACTCTCTCACCCATAAAGCAAATATATACTCTCTCTTCAAAAACCAAAAAAGTTTCTCTTTAAATAAAATTCACTTTTTTATCCCGAACCGCTTCAAAAACATAATTTGAAAATGAGTGACGATGAGAAAAGGCAGGGCGCTCAACCCGCACAAGGTGCAATTAGTACGGTAAAGAAATTCAAGTTTTCCACTGCCCCTAAAAAGTTCATCTCAGAAACGGATAATTTCATGGACTATTGTGCTCGGTTTAGGTCCCTAGAGTGAGTGGCTAAGCAATAGTAAAAGAGAGACCAAAGTTCACATGTACACATGGTTTTGGGGTAGGATTGTCAATTCGCCTTTAAGAAACTGATAGAAACTTTCATTGAGAGCTGGGGTAGGCCTGGCAGCTATATCACATGCTAGCCTTCTTGCAGGGTTGTGTGGTTTTCGTAGTTTTTAAAAGGTGCGAAATTTTGCGAGGTGGTGATGCCACTCAAAGTTTTCACACAATAGGGTGGTAGTACAATAGAGTTAGGGTATTAATATAAACTAGTATATCCCGTGGTCGAAATTCGACCACCTTAAATTAGTTTAACTTATTAAATCCTCTGTTCGCATTTTTCTCCAGTACCTTATGCCTAGAGGCATAAATATTGGAGACATTTTTATTGCTGAAAATAATTATTTATAGTTGAGTTATTGAGAGTCGCTTTCATAAAAGCTGGTTTACTCTAAAGACGGGTAATTTGACAACTAACCAAAAAAAATCCGTCCATTAAAGACCAGTAATCATTAATAGGAGATGGCAAAAACGGTACTTAGTAATGTTTGAAAGTCCACCATCAGACCCACCACTCCTTTCATATTCCGTCAATATTTCAATAAACAAAATTAAATTTCATTGACATATACCAACAACATAGTTAGACTTATAATATATATAATGGTCACATAGAATGATGCCATATCGAACAAAATTGGCCATATGGATTGAAACGAATTTTTCCTTTAGTTGTGGATTTTTTTAAGTCCGTTTAGCGGGAGAATATTACAACTTACACATATGATGGTTTTCTGGTTTCTTTCGTCAAATTCAACTCGGAAATATTGAAAACACATATCTTAACTGGCCCAATTAGCCTAAATATGTAAGGATTCCGGTTATATGTCGACCCTTTTACAAATTAAAATTTTTAG
The DNA here is from genome assembly GCA_951509765.1 of Sphenella marginata. Taxonomy (NCBI): domain Eukaryota; kingdom Metazoa; phylum Arthropoda; class Insecta; order Diptera; family Tephritidae; genus Sphenella; species Sphenella marginata. The sequence goes on along the minus strand of OX608078.1, from coordinate 31,159,405 downwards.
GAAGAAAATAGTTGATGTCTTTAGGAAAATTAACGCGATTTCAAACTATTACATGAATATAAAATTGAAGAAGCTACAAACTGTGTTTTTACTTTTTGTATATTAAATATGATATATTTCTTAAAAAATATATATTGATAAATTGAAATAATTTTTTAGCTTTTTTTCCAAAAATGTGGTTTTTTCACTCCAAGATAGATGTCATAAACAGAAAAATATTGAAATATTGGGTTATATGTCGACTCTTTTGTAAATAAAAATTTTTAGGAACAAAATGGTTGATGTCTTTAGGAAAATTAACGCGATTTCTAATTATTTCGTAAGTATAAAATTGAAGAAGCTACAAACTGTGTTTTTACTTTTTGTATATTAAATATGATATATTTCTTAAAAAATATATATTGACATATTGAAATATATTTTTAGCTTTTTTTAAAAAAATTTGGTTTTTTCACTCGAAAATAGATGTCATAAACAGAAAAATATTGAAATATTGAGTTATATGTCGACTCTTTTGTAAATAAAAATTTTTAGGAACAAAATAGTTGATGTCTTTAGGAAAATTAACGCGATTTCTAATTATTTCGTAAGTATAAAATTGAAGAAGCTACAAACTGTGTTTTTACTTTTTGTATATTAAATATGATATATTTCTTAAAAAATAAATATTGATATATTGAAATAATTTTTTAGCTTTTTTTTAAAAAAATTTGATTTTTTCACTCGAAAATAGATGTCATAAACAGAAAAATATTGAAATATTGGGTTATATGTCGACTCTTTTACAAATAAAAATTTTTAGGAAGAAAATAGTTGATGTCTTTAGGAAAATTAACGCGATTTCTAATTATTTCGTAAGTATAAAATTGAAGAAGCTACAAACTGTGTTTTTACTTTTTGTATATTAAATATGATATATTTCTTAAAAAATAAATATTGATATATTGAAATAATTTTTTAGCTTTTTTTTAAAAAAATTTGATTTTTTCACTCGAAAATAGATGTCATAAACAGAAAAATATTGAAATATTGAGTTATATGTCGACTCTTTTGTAAATAAAAATTTTTAGGAACAAAATAGTTGATGTCTTTAGGAAAATTAACGCGATTTCTAATTATTTCGTAAGTATAAAATTGAAGAAGCTACAAACTGTGTTTTTACTTTTTCCATATTAAATATGATATATTTCTTAAAAAATATAAATTGATAAATTGGAATAATTTTTTATATTTTTTCAAAAAATTTGGGTTTTTCACTCCAAGATAGATGTCATAAACATAATAAACAGAAAAATATTGGATTACAAATATAATAAATTTAAAAAAAAATATAATAAAAAGTTTTCGTATATTTTAAGGCAAATTCAATTTAGTAAAAAAAAAAAAACTTAACCTGCCCTGAACACGTCCTTGGACCTACGAGCGCACGCATCATAGCCGGCACGCTCACCACCTGCGCCACTGCTGTATGTACAACAAGACAGTCAGATACTGTACTTAACAGCTTTGGGTTTTGGTGAAAACTTTGATGAATTATTACAAATTAATGAAGCATTTTTTGTTAAATATAATATGCCTATGCAAAGCTCCTGGCACATGAAAACATATCAAAATATATAATAATTGGAGTTATGCATTTTTTTATGAGATACACTCTGGCAATTGATTGTATGGAAAAAATGTTAGCCTATTAATATATAGATACTGCTGAAATTTTTGATAAGGTAATGAAAACATGCACCAACTGAAGTGATTAGATTTCGGCTTGTAGTAAGGCTACAGATTATTTTCAACAACATTTGAAAGCTAATAACTCCTGCTTTACATTTCTTTGCATGGATTTTGATATTTTTCTTTTTGCTCTTCTATTTTTGAAAATTCCTCTTCTAGTGTTGCTATCAAAATATTTTATTCTATATAACTAACTTCATTCTTAGTATGAAAAATACATTTTCTGCTTAGAAAATATGCTTTTCCAATATTTTATTGTAGTAGACTTCTACTTTTTAGTCTCATGATGCAATAAACAGGTGATCGCATGGTGACATACACCCGTGCGTACGTAATTTGTGAAATGCATTTTGTTGTTGTACTTTGTGTGCGTACTGTCAAAATTACACTGAAAAATGCTTGATCCTGTAAACGCACGCATCAGAGCCGGAACTCTTACCACCTGCGCTACTGCCGTATCATGTATATCATTTCTGTTGTGAATCAGAGACTTTATCTACTTTTATATATGTTGTGCTGTTGGAGATTACAAAATATCAGAGCCGGAACTCTTACCACCTGCGCCACTGCTGTATCATGTATATCATTTCTGTTGTGAATCAGAGACTTTATCTACTTTTATATATGTTGTGCTGTTGGAGATTACAAAATATCAGAGCCGGAACTCTTACCACCTGCGCCACTGCTGTATCATGTATATAATTTCTGTTGTGAATCAGAGACTTTATCTACTTTTATATATGTTGTGCTGTTGGAGATTACAAAATAGCTGGAGAGTTTTGGAAAGTTTGTAGGTTTCTTTTTTGTTTAATAACAAATAAACAAAGCATAATTTCCAAAAAATTTTTTCGCGAGACAGTAGAAATAGTCCATACCAAGATGGCAATATAACTTTTATAGGGATCTATCTATAAATACTATATGAAGTTGGGTTGCGAAAATTACTATGGGGAGAGTGTTAGCCTATTAATATATAGATAAATACATAAATAAGTTGTAACTATAAATTGTTAGCGCATTGCAAAAATTGGTTAAGATGGATCCATAATTTTCACTTTTGGTCGTCATTTTGATATGACATCTTTTCCGAAAAGAATTGGAAATACTTTAAATTGAAAAGAAAAACCCTGTCACTTAGATTTTATTGAATTTTGGTACACATTTGCATTTCACTTTTAAGTTTACATGATGTATAAAAGTTTTTTTCAAAGTTTCGAACAAGTTTACTTTAAGCTTCGTAATAAATTGAAACTCAACTAGTAAGGAAGTCTAAGTTCGGGTGAACCGAACATTAAATACCCAGCGTTAGTTTTCAGAAAAAGGGGGCGTGTTTTTCATCCGATTTCGCAAATTTTAAAAACCAATCTATTCCGAACCTAAACAATAGCGAATTTGGTGGGCGCGGACACTCAAACGATCTTTTCAAGGGTTATACCATGCCCTATATATAACTTTGGAAAAGAAGGCGTGCCATGCCCATAACTTTTAACGTATTTTGTGAAATTTTTGATATACGGATATATGTATGTGTCCATTTATCAATATTTACATAATCTTAAAAAAGTGGGTGGTGGCACGCCCACGGATTTTATTATGTTGTTTGTCCCTATTTGAAGATCGGTTTTCATTGCAGATCTTTATGATACTTTCACAGTGGCTTGTTTATAGTGAAATGTTGATATTTTGTTTATTCACTTGTGGGCGGTGCCACGCCCACTTTCCAAAATTTTGCAAAAATAATGTTAAGAATATCAGTTAATTAGATATGGACTTTTCAATATTTCCACCTCCTTTCAATATAACTTTTATGAAAAAGTAGGCGTGGTCGCCAAGCGATTTCGTTTATTTTCTATATCTGAATTTAACACAACAATAGTATGCCCTCTACAAAATTTCGTTATATTAGCATAAACTGTTCTGAAGTTATTAATAGTAAAAATTTGAAAATTTCTTCAAATATATGTGGTAGGTGCCACACCCCTTTTCAAAAAATTTTATAAAATCGGCCTTAGAACATCTAAATCAATATATATTGCAAATTTTGTATTTGTAGCTACTTCTAATATTGAATTAACCCGTTATATACGTTTTTCGAAATTTTCGATATCGAAAAAGGGGCGTGGTTATGGTCCGATTTGACCCATTTTCAATACCAATCTATTCTGAACCCAAATAAGTACGCATGCCGAATTTGGTGAAAATATCTCGTTATTTGCTCAAGTTATCGTGTTAACGGACAGACGGACGGGCATGGCTCAATCAAATTTTTTTTCGATCCTGATCATATTGATATATGGAAGTCTATATCTATCTCGATTCCTTTATACCTGTACAAACAAACGTTATCCCAACAAAGTTATAGTACCCTTTTAAGGGAACTAGTACGCTGGGTATAAAAAGCTTACATATCGCTTACTGTAGAAAGATTACTTCAAATTATTTTTAATAACATTTACAGAAATTCTTGTTGGGTGTTTATTATTTTAAAGCAAAATTATTTGTCAGAAAAAGTAACGAAAAACTGCCCACTGTCGAAAAAAGCTATCGAAATACAACATTTTGTGTTTGTTTTTGTCTAAGCGACTGCCGCAGGTGGCAAAATTAAATATTTGAAATCCTATTTAAGTACTGAATTTTCCTTTGTATAAAAGCTTACTTTATTTATACGCATTTAACTCATCTTACTAATATATAAAAACGTAAGTTTGTGAGTGACTGCGGATGTTTGTGGTTCTTTATCGTCTGAACAAATGGTCCGCTCATCACGAAATTTCGCAGACAGGTTCTTAGGAGTGTGGAATGGGTAACAGGCATCATGAAATTTCGATAAATTTATCGATAACAGAGTTATCGGCCAAAATGTTGTTTTCCGTAAAATTTGGAGTATTCGCACAAAATTGGTATCAATCGAAAGGGGAAGAACCACAGTTTTCATTTGGACTTTGGTTCAATTCGATATATTTATCGATAACAGAGTTATCGGTCAAAATGTGGTTTCGGGTAAACTTTGGAATATTCGCACAAAATTGGTATCAATCGAAAGGGGAAGACCACAGTTTTTATTTGGACTTTGGTTCATTTCGATATATTTATCGATAACAGAGTTATCGGTCAAAATGTGGTTTCGGGTAAACTTTGGAATATTCGCACAAAATTGCTATCAATCGAAAGGGGAAGACCACAGCTTTTATTTGGACTTTGGTTCATTTCGATATATTTATCGATAACAGAGTTATCGGTCAAAATGTGGTTTCGGGTAAACTTTGGAATATTCGCACAAAATTGGTATCAATCGAAAGGGGAAGACCACAGATTTTATTTGGACTTCGGTTCATTTCGATATATTTATCGATCACAGAGTTATCGGTCAAAATGTGGTTTCGGGTCAACTTTGGAATATTTGCCCAAAATTGGTATCAATCGAAAGGGGAAGACCACAGATTTTATTTGGACTTTGGTTCATTTCGATATATTTATCGATAACAGAGTTATCGGTCAAAATGTGGTTTCGGGTAAACTTTGGAATATTTGCCCAAAATTGGTATCAATCGAAAGGGGAAGACCACAGTTTTTATTTGGACTTTGGTTCATTTCGATATATTTATCGATAACAGAGTTATCGGTCAAAATGTGGTTTCGGGTCAACTTTGGAATATTTGCCCAAAATTGGTATCAATCGAAAGGGGAAGACCAGAGCTTTCATTTGGACTTTGGTTCATTTCGATATATTAATAATAATAGAGCGAATATAAATACAGCAATAATCTTTACGAAATTTTGTACACATATTCTATGGAGCTTAGCATAGGACCCCATTTAATGCCATTTCAATACCTCACACGGTTTTGGAGATGTGCGCACTAATGTTTCCCAACTAACCTAGAACTGTATATTTTCAAATTTGGTAAAAATGTGGTTGCCCAACACCTCTAAACATGCATACAATATGGTAAAGGCCACGGGGTTAGTTTGGACATTGCAACATTTCGATAAATTAATCGATAAATGAGTTATCGGTCAAAATGTGGTTGCCAAAAAACCTCTTAATTTGTATACAATATGGGTATTAAATGAAAGGGGGAGGCCACGGGGTTTGTTTGGACATTGCAACATTTCGATTAATTAATCGATAACTGAGTTATCGGTCAAAATGTGGTTGCCAAAAAACCTCTTAATTTGTATACAATATGGGTATCAAATGAAAGGGGGAGGCCACGGGGTTCGCTTTGACATTGCAACATTTCCATAAATTAACTCCTGTATGTACATATGTATGTTATAGACTCCGGAACTACAGCGCCGATTTTGTTCATATTTACAGGATAGCTCAGTAGAAACCCGGAGAGTGTTTATGTAAAGTTACCGGGAAGTGGACCAGGGACCGAAATATTCCAAACTTTTTTATTTATCGTGCGATTTTTTCCCTAAGTTTGGGCAGAACAACGTCTGCCGGGTCCTTCTAGTTTATATATATATGTATACTCTCAAACTGAAGTAATAATTTATAATTTATATTTATATACATACATATATTCCCAGTTTTTAACATTACATTTTAATATTCACCACAGAGAAGTAGTTAGTACAGGTTTTGCGCACGCACCCTGTGTAACTCCCCACTTCTCTGGCAACAACAGCAACAGGAACTTTTGCGAAGTGTCGTTCTTAACTATTGAATTAAAATTAAATTGTAGTTCTAAATATAGTTGAATAAATTAAAATTGTACTCAAGCTTTCATATTCAAGCTCCTTTTATTAAGTGGATAAAATCAATTTTGATGTTTTGAGTTCCCAGTTCCGCGTGTAATGAGTGAAAAGAAAAGCAGGAAGAAATAAATTGCAGCACCAACCACCGGTAACACCAGCATACTCCCACCAGCACCACCTCTATACCGCCCAGCCACCAACTCCCGAAGAAGGAAATCTCCCTGAAATAATCATTGGTCCTTCTTCGCCATTGTTGGATCCAGCGACCAGATAAAACCAAAAAGAAAATAAGTACCCCATATTCAATAACCGTAAGTATGAAATGAAATTTCATATCCCCTCCCTACGGTAGTACATATTTAGAAACCAGAACCCAACCCCAAACCCAACAAGAGTTTCTGTAAATGTTTTTAAAAATAATTTGAAGTAATCTTTCTACAGTAAGCGATATGTAAGCTTTTTATACCCAGCGTACTAGTTCCCTTAAAAGGGTATTATTACTTTGTTGGGATAACGGTTGTTTGTACAGGTATAAAGGAATCGAGATAGATATAGACTTCCATACATCAATATGATCAGGATCGAAAAAAAATTTGATTGAGCCATGTCCGTTCGTCCGTCCGTCTGTCCGTTAACACGATAACTTGAGCAAATAACGAGATATTTTCACCAAATTCGGCATGCGTACTTATTTGGGTTCAGAATAGATCGGTATTGAAAATGGGTCAAATCGGACCATAACCACGCCCCTTTTTCGATATCGAAAATTTCGAAAAACGTATATAACGGGTTAATTCAATATTAGAAGTAGCTACAAATACAAAATTTGCAATATATATTGATTTAGATGTTCTAAGGCCGATTTTATAAAATTTTTTGAAAAGGGGTGTGGCACCTACCACATATATTTGAAGAAATTTTCAAATTTTTACTATTAATAACTTCAGAACAGTTTATGCTAATATAACGAAATTTTGTAGAGGGCATACTATTGTTGTGTTAAATTCAGATATAGAAAATAAACGAAATCGCTTGGCGACCACGCCTACTTTTTCATAAAAGTTATATTGAAAGGAGGTGGAAATATTGAAAAGTCCATATCTAATTAACTGATATTCTTAACATTATTTTTGCAAAATTTTGGAAAGTGGGCGTGGCACCGCCCACAAGTGAATAAACAAAATATCAACATTTCACTATTAACAAGCCACTGTGAAAGTATCATAAAGATCTGCAATGAAACTGATCTTCAAATAGGGACAAACAACATAATAAAATCCGTGGTCGTGCCACCACCCACTTTTTTAAAATTATGTAAATATTGATAAATGGACACATACATATATCCGTATATCAAAAATTTCACAAAATACGTTAAAAGTTATGGGCATGGCACGTCTTCTTTTCCAAAGTTATATATAGGACATGGTATAACCCTTGAAAAGATCGATTGAGTACTTTTGCCGCATGTAAGCGGTTAAAGCTATATAAGAAAGGGGCGTGGCCGCGCCGACCAAATTCGCTATTGTTTAGGCTCGGAATAGACTGGTTTTTAAAATTTGCGAAATCGGATGAAAACCACTCCCCCTTTTTCTGAAAACTAATGCTGGGTATTTAATGTTCGGTTCACCCGAACTTAGACTTCCTTACTAGTTGAGTTTTAATTTATTACGAAGCTTAAAGTAAACTTGTTCGAAACTTTGAAAAAAACTTTTATACATCATGTAAACTTAAAAGTGAAATGCAAATGTGTACCAAAATTCAATAAAATCTAAGTGACAGGGTTTTTCTTTTCAATTTAAAGTATTTCCAATTCTTTTCGGAAAAGATGTCATATCAAAATGACGACCAAAAGTGAAAATTATGGATCCATCTTAACCAATTTTTGGAATGCGCTAACAATTTATAGTTACAACTTATTTATGTATTTATCTATATATTAATAGGCTAACACTCTCCCCATAGTAATTTTCGCAACCCAACTTCATATAGTATTTATAGATAGATCCCTATAAAAGTTATATTGCCATCTTGGTATGGACTATATCTACTGTCTCGCGAAAAAAAATTTTGGAAATTATGCTTTGTTTATTTGTTATTAAACAAAAAAGAAACCTACAAACTTTCCAAAACTCTCCAGCTATTTTGTAATCTCCAACAGCACAACATATATAAAAGCTTTTACCAAAAGCCAAAGCTACAGTATCTGACTGTTTCATTGTACGCTAGATGGACCAGTGCGCGCCTTGCGCAAGAATTTCACCACGACCCTCAGCGACATCTACAACCCAGTAGATAAAGTCTCTGATTCACAACAGAAATGATATACATGATACAGCAGTGGTGCAGGTGGTAAGAGTTCCGGCTCTGATGCGTGCGTTTACAGGATCAAGTACGGGTCCGGGGCAGGTTAAGTTGTGTTTTTTTTTAAATTAAATTTGCCTTGAAACATATAACATAAGAAAACCTTTTATCATAATATTTTTTTTTTAAATTTATTGAAGATTGGCCAGAAAAATATTACCAATTGTCTCATTTAGAGCAAAGCTGTAAGTAGACGCTGGAAAGTATAAGTAGCTGCTGGCGTCATTTTAAATAATTTTCCTTGCTTTAAAAGATTAGTTTTTTTCTTTAATTTTGACATTATGCCCATCTTTCAGTGTAATTTTGACAGTACGTACACAAAGTACAACAACAAAATACATTTCACAAATTACGTAAGCACGGGTGTATGTCACCATGCGATCACCTGTTTATTGCATCATGAGACTCAAAAAGTAGTAGTCTACTACAATAAAATTTTGGAAAAGCATATTTTCTAAGCAGAAAATGTATTTTTCATACTAAGAATGAAGTTAGTTATATAGAATAAAATATTTTGATAGCAACACCAGAAGAGGAATTTTCAAAAATAGAAGAGCAAAAAGAAAAATATCAAAATCCATGCAAAGAAATGTAAAGCAGGAGTTATTAGCTTTCAAATGTTGTTGAAAATAATCTGTAGCCTTACTACAAGCCGAAATCTAATCACTTCACTTGGTGCATGTTTTCATTACCTTATGAAAAATTTCAGCAGTATTTATATTAATACCCTAACTCCATTGTACTACCACCCTATTGTGTGTGGCATCACCACCTCGCAAAATTTCGCACTTTTTAAAAACTACGAAAACCACACAACCCTGCAAGAAGGCTAGCAGGTATATAGCATGTGATATAGCTGCCAGACCTACCCCAGCTCTCAATGAAAGTTTCTATCAGTTTCTTAAAGGCGAATTGACAATCCTACCCCAAAACCATGTGTACATGTGAACTATGGTCTCTCTTTAGCCACTCACTCTAGTTCATTTGCAATGCGAATGTGTTAGTGTAAACACATTTTCTTTATGTGTATTCGTGAATGCGGTAGACAGGTTTTGCTGGGAAACCCCTCTGCTATCATTCATATGCAGTAATCCAGGAGCTGCCACTTGCTTCTATTTGTGTGCCAAAAAAATTGTGCTAAATCCTGTACAACATCATTTGAAGCCTAAGAAATTCATCTTAACTATTCATGGCTTTAGCTGCCATTATGCATACTTAGCATAGACTTGACTTGACTTGAGAACTGTCACTTAGCACTTAGAAAAATAGCAAGAGAGCACACTAGCCAGTTTCAAATAAGAGTAAAAGTTTCCCATATCGAATTGCTTTTTAAAAGTAAACGTGTGATTTTTTACATATAACTCAGTAAAAGGTACCAAAACGCATTTTCTTGGCATTAGGTTTCGACTTTCTGAGCTTATCTACAATCAGTATATAGTCAATGCCAAAAAAAACTATAAAGCATTTTGGGAGGAAAAAAAATTTTTTTTAGGTTAGCCTAATTTGAATTCAATTTATTTTACAGTAAGTTTTGCGGCTGTCATATGAATAATATACATCCAAAAATTCTTATCCCTATAGAATAGTTGGAGGATTTTATTCAAAACGTTAAAAAAAGGTATGGCATCACACAGTTCTCTCACGGCGCTCACTAAGCTTAGAATTTACATAGAAAATCAAAACTCAACAGAATTCTAAGTCAAGTCAAGTAGGGTAATCGGATACATGCAAACTTCATTAAACAGAACGCTAAGTGGCTGTTCCGAGTCAAGTCAAGTCTTTGCTAAGTGTGCATAATGGCTGCTTTAGCTTACACGCTCGAGTTAAGCATCTGCGTGGAAAATGATAGAAAATGTATTTTCTCTGAGCAAGAGCTCCTTTATTCATTCGTATGTTTCAGAACTAACTTACATTTTTACGCTTACATCTATTTATACTATTTCTAACTATTGCTTGTTTGGTGATAAAAAGATGTTTACATTATGAGCATTATGTTATTATAATGTTTTGTTACTTATGGGCGAATATACTTGTTTATGATATTGAAAATATGTTTACATGTTTAGTGTAGTGTTATCTTATGGATATTGTTACTTATGAGGGAAACAAAGAATACCCTACTAGACAGCTGTAGGTTATCTGACGAGTCAGATAACCTCTCGGCCTAACTTGTGTTTGCGTTATTTTTACATATATTTCTCAATTAGTTTCTGCAGAGCAGTGTGCCAAATCTAACCGTGTCTTTACTGTTTTTTTGCACACGTACGTATACCGCATCCCATTCTAACGCATGTAAAACCACATAAATCTGTACTCTTCACTCATGTTATCAATAATGAAAAGTTTGGTTAGCGCTAACAGTCAGGTATAATGCAAACGCAAGCCAGCGCTAATGGTTATGAATGACGCAAACTTTATATATAGCTAACTATGAAAAGACAATTGTTTGTATTAATAGATTTGCTTTTTATTGTTTAATATAAGTCGAAATTGTACACTTTTCACGTTCACAATAATAAATAAATTCTTCAAATACATATTTCTATCACTAAATGTTTGAAAAAGTATGATTTTATTATATTTGCCTAAAGGTTCTTTGATGTGCTCGTCCCTCTGAAAGTATAAAAATTTGGTGCATAAATATTCAAAACAGTACTTAACTTCATAAATAACAATTATAAGCACTATATACTTTCCTTATTGAGGCGTTTTAGTTGTAATTTCACTGCTAAACTCCTTTTTTAATATTTTTTACATTTTTTAAAGACGCAGTTGCATTTTGCTCATATTTCAAAGAAGAAGAAACACAGAGAAAAACCAAAGTTTGAAAGAAGGCTTTGTGTGTGTTAGTAATTTACAATTTTCGCTTGCATGTATTAGTGAGTGTGGTTAGGCCGTTCTAGTAGGGTATGTTTCTTTGTTTGTTCTATATTATCATTTGAAGGGACAAAGGGTATGTTATACCCTAAAGATATTTTTATTTGGAAAACAAATAGTAGTGTGTGTGGTATACATATATATATGTATGTATGTATCTGTGTAGTGTATGTGTGGACGTCGTTAACTCTCCCCGGTGTTTAAAATGAAATGTCCCCATTTCAGATATGCTGTAGTCGGAGGAGTTCGGCTTCATATGCTCTTTGGAATATTAAGCGTCTCTTTTCCTCTCGTCGGTTTCGTTGGCATTGGCCTTATTTTATATATAAGTAAATTGTTACGGTAAAAGTTATTATGAAAAATATAATATACAGTGTAAATTTTAAGGGATGCTCTTCTATAGGTATAATATATTTATATAATTGTTGAATATTATTCAATTTATAATTTGAGTTTGATGCTAGTATTTTCAATACATCTACTTGTTCGTTATTATGTGAGTGAATAACATTTTTAATTTCTTCTTGGTGGTTCACATATGTTTTATTATCTATATTTGTGGAAATCTTAAACTGTACTAAATGTGGTCCGTTTATTTTTAAACCATTCCAAGTATGTTCATTAGCTATTACAATACTGCCGTGGTCCAAAATTTGTATTGGAATATTATTTTCTTGTATTATGTTACATTGAGCTTGTTGATTTGATAACAGTGGAATTGTGCAGTTATCCTTTAATACTTGTTTACAAATACTAATGCCTAAGTAATTTTTACATTTTGATACATTAATAAATTCGTTATTACATTTTGAAACCTTTTGTTTTAATTCATATTTTCCTTGTTTAAATGCTAAAGGAATAACTTGATACAGTTGGCATTTATTTGAAATTACAGGATATTTGTAAATGGTTATTATTGCGGTTTTAAACATGCACACATGGATGTCAGAATATTCTAGAATATTAATTACAGGAATATTATATATTTCTTTGCTGATTACTTCATTTATCTCTTTTAAATTTAACGATCCTGAATAAAAGTTACCTACTTTAGCAAAATTTATTGTATTTCTAATACTTTCTAATTCTTTCAGGACTTCTCTCATAATTAGTTCCTCTGTAATATATGTCGGATCAAGAGGTTGAAGGATCTTTTCGAATCGTGAATTTATTTTACGCTGTTCATTATTGTTTTCTATCAATTGGTTTAATCCTGATTTAATTTCAATTAAGTCATCGTGATCTGGTGTCCCCGTATACAATTTAAGTATTGACCCCAAAAAATTAAGAGCTCTTTTGGAACGATATTCTGGTGGTATTAACTGTGTTTTTAAAGTTTCTATTCTGTTTATGAGTATTTCCTCTTGTTGTGATTCCTGCATTTTATAGTGTAACGACATAATGTTTTCGTATGGGGCTAATATATTAGATAAGTTCGCTATGTGATACAGGTAAGCTGTATTGTCAAACATATACATCGTGTCAGATTCTACAAGCACAAATTTTTTTCCTTTTAAGTCCGTTATTTTGTCAGAAGAACAAGATGAAAGAATAGTTAATAATATTATTCCAGTAGCTTTCATGTTGATACCTTCCTGATGCTGTCTTTGTGAATAGTTTTCCCTTTTACTGTCAATATCTTATCACTTAGATCCTCTTTGACTTGATGTTTATTGTATTTTGCCGAGGTTTTATTTCTTCGATCTGTCTTGCTGTAAATCGTATCGCCTTCTTTGTAGGTGATAATCTTTCGATTTTTATTATGGCACCTTAAAAGCTGGTGCTGCTTCTGTTCAAGTGTTTCACGAATATCAGGATGTTTTTCGCGATTAAAAAATACGTCCTCAGGTTTATGTGCTGTACTTGAGTGAATAGTTCTTTTGTACTGGCGAACAGCGTTGTATAATTCGTCGGCGGGAGCTGTCTTATTCTCTGCTGCTAAAGTTTGACAGAGTTCGATAAGAGTGCTATGTACCCGTTCAATTTGAGCGTTTGATGTTGAATGATGCACGGGCGTGACGGAGTGCGTTATATGTAGTCGACTGTATACTGATTTTGCCATATTTCCAATAAATATGCTCTCGTTATCAGTCATAAGATAACGTGCGTTGGGGTAGACTTGTATGAGCACTTCCTCAATATACTCGTGGCAATGTAATTTATTTTCTAGTTTGCGAGAACTGAGATAAATATTGTTGTTCATATGAAATATGTCCATTTGTATCCCTACTAGACAGCTGTAGGTTATCTGACGAGTCAGATAACCTCTCGGCCTAACTTGTGTTTGCGTTATTTTTACATATATTTCTCAATTAGTTTCTGCAGAGCAGTGTGCCAAATCTAACCGTGTCTTTGCTGTTTTTTTGCACACGTACGTATACCGCATCCCATTCTAACGCATGTAAAACCACATAAATCTGTACTATTCACTCATGTTATCAATAATGAAAAGTTTGGTTAGCGCTAACAGTCAGGTATAATGCAAACGCAAGCCAGCGCTAATGGTTATGAATGACGCAAACTTTATATATAGCTAACTATGAAAGACAATTGTTTGTATTAATAGATTTGCTTTTTATTGTTTAATATAAGTCGAAATTGTACAATTTTCACGTTCACAATAATAAATAAGTTCTTCAAATACATATTTCTATCACTAAATGTTTGAAAAAGTATGATTTTATTATATTTGCCTAAAGGTTCTTTGATGTGCTCGTCCCTCTGAAAGTATAAAAATTTGGTGCATAAATATTCAAAACAGTACTTCACTTGTTAAATAACAATTATAAGCACTATGTATATACTTTCCTTATCAAGGCGTTTTAGTTGTAATTTCACAGCTAAACTCCTTTTTTAATATTTTTTACATATTTTAAAGACGCAGTTGCATTTTGCTCACACTTTCAAGAAGAAGAAACACAAAGAAAAAGCAAAGTTTGAAAGAAGGCTTTGTGTGTGTTAGTAATTTACAATTTTCGCTTGCATGTATTAGTGAGTGTGGTTAGGCCGGTCTAGTAGGGATGTATTCCCCTACCTTTGTTGGTATTGGTGTTTTTCCTATAGGTTGTCTGTTCGGTTGACGTTCGTATTTATGTACAAGGCATATTTCGCATGTATTTGTCTCTGTACTGCACATTTTTTTTAGGTTTGGCCAGTAGTGGTTTAAAAGTATCTCTTGAGCGTTGTTTTTGTAATTTCTATGAGCTCTTCTGTGAGTTTGAATAATAACCTCTTTTTGTCTATCGATATTCGTAATATAAGTAAGGAGTGTTTGTGCTTGTACAAAAGTACAATTTGGAAATGCACGAATAATATCTTTTAGAGAGTGAAATATTTCTACTCTCAAGGCGTTTGTAACGTTAAGTCTGACGACCTCTTTCAACTTGTTGCATAAAGTTTGTAGATCTTTGTAATATATAGTGTGTCGAAAATAGTCGGCAAATATTGTCTGAGATACGGTTTCTTTCTCTTCATCAGTTTTTATAGTAATTATTTGGTTTTTAAGTGAGTTGAGTGGCTGTTTCACATTTTTTATTATTTCTGTTGGTGAGCTTTGTGCGGAATGGGCTGAGCAATCCGTAGATGTGTTTATTTGTTGTCGAGAAAGCGCATCGGCTACAACATTTTGATGACCAGGCTTGTAAACTAATTTTGCTCCGTATTCCTCTATCAAATTTTTCCATATTTTTAGTTTGGTATTTGGATTTTTTTCCCATATAGAATAAATTAATGATTGGTGGTCTGTATAAATTGTCAAATCGGCTATTCCGTATAAGTAATTCCATAATTTTTGTAGTGCCCATACTATAGCTATAAGTTCTTTTTCATTGGTACTATAACTTTGTTCGGTATCGTTAAGGATTCTGGAAATAAAGGGGATAGGTTTTCTATTTTGGGCAAGTACAGCTCCTATAGCGAAATTACTTGCGTCAGTCGTGAGCTCAAAAGGTTTTGAAAAATCTGGTTGATATAGTTCTACCTGTGCCTGTAATTCTACTTTAATTTTTTCAAAGGCCTACTGTATTGCAGCTTCGTCCAACTTTATTTCTATTTTTGCGCTTTTATTCTTTTTTATCATACCTTGTTCTCCTCTGAGATGTATTGTCAAGGGTTTTGTTATTTTTGCGAAGTTTTTAATAAATTTTCTATAGTAACTAGCTAGTCCTAAAAATGACCTCAATTCCTTTAAAGTTTTTGGTTCAGGGAACTTCTTTATTGTTTCGATTTTATTTGGGTCTACAGTCACTCTATTGTGTTTGATGATGTGTCCTAAGTATTCAACGGAATCTTTGAAAAAATGCGATTTTGCATTGATTATAGTTTGGATGTGTTCAATATGTTCTTCGGTTGAAGAAGAATATATTAGTACGTCATCAATATAAACATATGCAAATTTTCCAACATATTCACGTTAAATATCGTCAACACATCGTTGAAATATTGCCGGTGCATTTTTTAACCCAAATCGCATCCTAGCAAATTCATATTTTGCACCATTTACTGAAAATGCTGTCTTTTCTCTATCTTTCTCTTTAATGAGGATTTGGTGGAATCCTGATTCTAAGTCTATTGTTGAGAATATTTTTGCTTTCCCTAGACTTTGTATAGTCATGTTTGCATCGGGTATCGGGTACCTATCTGTAATTGTATGGGAATTAATTTTTTGGAAATCAACAACCATCCGTCTCTTGGGTCTGCCTTGGTCGTTGGAGAATTATACGGGCTTTTGCTCGGTTGAATAATTCCTTCTTTAAGTAATTTATTTATTTCACTTTTCACAAACTCATGGTCTGCCATAGGATAAGGGTATTGCTTAGTCCAGATGGGGTCGTCCGATTGAGTTCTAATTGAAGCTTGAATTGTTGTTGTGAATGGTAAAGATTCGCTTATATAATCGTTTCTTTGCATAATTTGACAAATTTCCTTATTATATCTCTCATCATCTAGGGTGTAATTAATTTTTTGTTCTTCAACCCTCTTTTTATATTTCAGGCTATAATCAAACAAATTTACTTCTGCTTTTATTACACGTAATCCCTGTTCACCTAAAATCATATCGAAGTCATTTAGTTCATCAATTTCATAAAAAGATAAGTGGTGTCCAAATAGTGTAATAACTTTGTTTGACTTTATTACCGAGTTTCCATGCAAGGTTCTTGTGTGTGTTTGCTTAATTTGGACAGATTTCCCTATATCGCAATTGAAACTAGTATAATTGTTTGTGGCTCCTGTATCTACTAAAACTGTTACTGGTTTGCCAGTCATACCGCATTTTGTTACAATACATGGCAAACCTTTTACACGCCTAAAAAGTGCTTCCTGTTTCAAATTTGTCCTCAAAATGTTCTAGATTTTCTACTATACTTTCTTCTTCAACTGTATTATTTATCCTCTGTATTTTGTGAGGATTTATATTTTGATTGGATAACACTCTTTCTCTCTTAAATGGGTTATTATATTTACCATTCTGTGTAGTCCGAACGAATTCTCTTGAGTTGTCGACTTCCATGGGGACTGGTTTCTGTGGCAGCTGCTGGTGCTGGAATCGCTGATTATGCCCATATACCTGTATCCCTGGGTTATATCGATTTTGCCTGTCTTCGTATCGTGGTGTTGAACGATTTTCAGAATAATGATGACGTGCGGGATTTGATCGCTGCTGCTGTACATCAAATTGTTGATTCAATCGTTATCGTGGTATATTGTATAGGGTGTTTTTTTTAGGGGTATAGAACTTCGAATTGAAATAAAACACAAGAACATAGTTTTAAGGTCCATCAATTTGGCTTTATTGGAAGGATAATTTTATGCCATTAATGTTTAAATATGATTTCGGGCATGTGGCCGCCGCGGCTGGCTCGAATAAAGCCAATTCTACAGGTCCAATTTTCAACCACTTTTTCGAGCGTATGGGGCCGTATGTCGGCAATAACGCCACGAATGTTGGCTTCCAATTCCCCTAACGTTTCTGGTTTGTTGGTGTAGACGAGCGAATTCACATATCCCCAAAGAAAATTATCCAATGGTGTCAAATCACACGACCTTGGTGGCCAATTGACAGGTCCATTCCGCGAAATTATGCGCTCATCGAATGTTTCCTTCAATAAACCGATTGTGACGTGCGCTGTGTGGCATGTAGCGCCGTCTTGTTGGAACCACAACTCATCCACATTTATGCCATCCAATTCGGGAACAAAATAGTCGGTTATCATGGCTCTATACCGGTCTCCATTAATGGTAGCTGCCTCTCCAGCATTATTGCGGAAGAAGTATGGCCCAATGACTCCACCAGCCCATAGAGCACACCAAACAGTCAGTTTTTGTTGATGTAATGGCGTTTCAAGGGTCTCATGTGGATTCTCTTCACTCCAAATGCGGAAATTTTGCTTGTTGACGTAGCCTTCAACCAAAAATGAGCCTCATCACTGAACAAAATTTTGCCATTTGTAAAAAAAATTTTAACCATTATTTTCGAAATAAATTTGCACGATTTGCAAGCGTTGTTCTTTTGTCAACCTGTTCATGATGAAATGGCAAACCAAACTGAACATAAATGACATTAGAGTTGCCAGATTTGACCACAAAATGCCAGTTTTATCTCTATTCGAAAAACAAACCTGTAAAAAAAACACCCTATACATGCAATGGCGTAGGCTGCCTCCAAATCTTTTGGGCTATTGCTGTACAATGTTCCGCTAGTGTATATGCTGTTTAGTCCCAGTAGATCACTAAAGACGTGTTTTCCAATCAATTGATTTAAATTAAATATTTTACTTTTCTAGATAAATATAAATCAAATAAATAAGACTTTTTGTCAAATGCTTTTTCTTACTGAAAATCAACCTACCTCATACAAGCTGTTTTGTCAAATTTGATTTGTGCAAAAAAAAATCATTTTTTTTATCTTAGATTGATACAAGTTTATTTGCCAAATGATAAGTTAAAAATAAGTCCAAAAGAGGTTTTTCTTCAAATGACATTTGCCGTTTATTTAAGTTTATAAATGAAATTATTTATTTCTTTTTAAACAAAAAATTTAAAAAATACGTGAAAAATAAAATAGTTATATAACTACATGCAAAAGTATAGAAAATAAATTTTTTTTGAAATTAATTGTTTTCTACATCATCAAGTTCGGAATCAGCTTCGACTTGGCATTCACCTTCTGCTGCTAAATGTTTATAAAAGTTATGAAAATCCGTATTGGTCAGAGGGAGCATATCCAAAAAATCTTGCTTTTTATTTTTTGATATAGTCAACAGAGATGTATAGCTCGTCGTCAATTTTGAAATACACTTTTGTGGACGCCTTGGCTTGATATTTAACTCATTAAATTCCACTTCTGGATTCAAAGACGCCTTATACTGCAAAACTCCAGGCTTTTGTTTCTCATAGCGCATCCAGCGAACATATTTCCACTCAAATTTATCACCTGAAATTGAAGAGGTTATTCAAATAATTGATAAACACATTATTATGCATGTATGAGGTTCTATGTTTACGAATAAAAGAGTTTTGAAAAATTTAAGTTATAATTTAAAAATTACCTTTTGAGTTTGTCGTTCTCCAAGTGTAATTCGTCTTAAGGGCACTAAAGTCAAAAAACTCTTCCTGCTTCATTTCGTGTACGACGTATTTATTACTTGTAGCTGCTATAAGGTTGGCCCAGTCATGTGGATGCTGAATGGAACCCGACATTTTTTTTTTTTCTCAATCTGCGCATGCACGGTATCACATTCAAGATGAGTGTGCCCAACAACAAGGAATTTATGGTCTATAACCGCTATACTGGGATGTTTTTCGATAACTTGTTCAAACATGGCTGAAATATGGGAGTTACGATTTTGTCCCGGACATGAGTCGCTATACATAATGACATGAGTAATGGGTTCTGGCAAGCTCATCAAACACTTATAAACACAAGAACCAGTATCATTTGCTCCATGTTTTGCAATTACTTCATGCCATATGTAACAGTTTGCCATTTTCGTTTCCCCGTCGTGTACGTGTATTTTTATTTTATTTTTGGAAGCAACTTAAATTTGATAATTTCACTTTTAATTGTTTCACTAAAGCACTACTCTGGAAATACGATTTCACTTTTAGTACTTGTTTTTTTTAATAAATAACTTGTTCCGATACAAGACGTTTTGTCACAATGACACTTCGCGAATGATTTAGTGGTAACTTAACTTGTTTAAATAAGAAAAGCATTTTTTTTTAGATATGCATTTGACAAAAGAACTTCAATCGAAAGAAGTTATTTTGTCAAATGCTAATTTCTGATTTTACTCATACGATATATAGAGACAATCGTTTTTGATAAATGTACGTTATGATTTTACGTTTGAAATTCCAACTTATTCGAGACAAGTTCTTTTGTCACCCGCAAATTTTGAAAAATTACGAAAGAAGTTGTTTTGATGACTCTATAACTTTTGAACTAACGGTCCTAGGACAATGGCGATAAGACAGAAAAACGCGCCTTGAAAATTCATATATATGATAAAAATCCTGGAAAATTGTCTTATTTCGAGAGAAGTTGTTTTGTCAAATGTCCACAGATTTGAAGGGACAAAGGGTATGTTATACCCTAAAGATATTTTTATTTGGAAAACCAATAGTACTGTGTGTGGTATATATATATGTATGTATGTATCTGTGTAGTGTATGTGTGGACGTCGTTACCCTGTAAAAAACGTTGGAGTATGGGAGTACTCCAACATTTATCCTCATTCATACAAAAAGGTGGTCCAATTTATAAGCCCATGTCCGGTGATTGGATCACCTAATCCATATCGGAGCACCCTGCTGAATAGTCTATGGAGCACCTACGTGAGACTACTTTGAAAATGCTGGCAAAATATTACTCTATAGAGTACTTTGCAGTAAAGCGAGAGAGGGAGTATGCGTTCTTTTTGAGGACCACCTACTCCCTCTCTCGCTTTGCTGTTGAATAGTCCATAGAGTAATCCAATAGGAGGATTTTGGGATTACTCTCATGTAGGTGGTCTATAGAGTATTCAAAAGCAAAGAAATGGAGTACTCCGAGTCGGATTAGGTGATCCAATTACCGGCCATCGCCATGTAAATTGGACCACCTCTTTTATATGAGCGAGGATAAGTGTAGGAGTACTCCGATACTCCTTAAGGAGTACTCTATGGAGTATGGAACGGAGTATTTCGGATTTTTGCAGGGTAACTCTCGCGCATATGGGCAATCCTGTAAGCTCAAAGATTTTAAAACTCATTCATATTACATACATACATACATATTCATACATACTTATGAGGGGAAGCCATGCGATTATGAACGTTACCCAAAAATTGAGAAATCGTCATTCTCTCTGCCGAAAATTTCTGCGCATTTGGTTTCTTCTACTCGGTGCGTGAACACTTGCTCAAATTTTTAAATTTTTTGCCCTCATTCCTTTTACTAACCATATATCAGGCCCAGGCAATTTGCAATTGAGGTAGTGTTAGTGAGAGCGCACCACTGAAATGCTGTCGTTTGTTTGTGTTCAGTGTCTTACTAGCAAGCAATGAAGCAATAGCTTATGCGGAAGTATTTCACTAATGCCCAACAATTAATTTATTCAAAATGAATGAATATACTAATTATTTTATGATAAAAAATGCGTTTGAACAAATGCAATGCATATTATGCTACAAATAATTACAATAAGGGAATTCATAATAAATAGCATATGGGTTGACAAAATTATGCAATTGCATAAAAATGCACCGAATCGTGAGCGCTCAACACTTGAATTTTAGTCAATTCACAAACTTTTAATAAGCAGATCAGCTGTTCGATTGCATGCTGCAGACGTTCAATATAAATCGTTATCCGTATTGATGGATCGGCTTGAAGGCTGATTTAAACGTGTCGATTTTACGTTCAACCTTTACACGGTGGAACGACACAAATCGACTAGAAAAATTGACCCGTGTAAATAAGCCTTTTATGCAGAATAGCTGCAACTCCCAAGTATAAACAAAGGATGGGGATCGATAAGATATCATTAAGATGAGAACAAATATGTATATTTTTTTTAGCTAACAACAACAACTAGAGCTATTAAGGGTCAAAGTTCGTTGAACGCATTTTTTTAAATCAAAATTTCTCATAAACTTACGAACCGATTCCCTATTTTTTTCTGCATATTGAATTACCTTTCATTTGATGTAACGTTTCTTGGGGTACAAAACCGCGTATATGCAAAATTTAAAGCTTTTTTATATCAACGAGGCAAAGTAATCAATTCGCAATACTTCAGCGACATCTTCATGTGCAAAGCACGTTTTCGCATTGGTGGCCTTCGGCCACACTTCAAAAAAAATAACCCTTATCCGATCCAACACCGGCTCCGCGATGCAAATGTGTACTGCAGTACCTCTGCAGATGGAGCTATTCTAAATTCAAGCCGACCCTTCAATACGGATCGCGATACATATTGAACGTGTGACAGCAGTCATAATTCAACAGATGTTTCTAGAAATGCAATGCAACAAAATATGCTATGCAATAGATTTTTGGTGTTCCATTCTGCAAATTGCTTGACATTTGCATCCGCATGTATTTTGTTGTTGGCTTGACATTATTTTGCAATAATAATTTGCTATGCAACGATGCAATGCCCTTGCATCGTGATTCCGAATACCCCTAATAAATTAATTGTTGCGCATTAGTGAAATAATTCCGCATAAGCTGTTGCTTCATTGCTTGCTAGTAACTGAACACAAACAACGACAGCATTTCGTTTATCAGTGCGCTCACACAAGCGAAGCAAACAAAGAGCGTAATAATCTGTGTGAATTTGGTTCTCAATTATACGGACAATTGTACCACTGAATGCCTGGGCCTGCCATAGATAAATAGATTTGAGGCTCTTCGTTTCGAGAGAGCGCTGTCAAAATGCACATTTTTTAAAACATTTGTCATTGGTGCCACTCCGTGAAAGTGGAGTAAAACTGAGTATGGGTATTTTCATCATATATTTTGGGAATATTAAAGGTTTTGCTTTTAATTGGACTTTTGAAGGGGTAAATAAATTTTTCGAAACTTTTTTTTCAAAAATATGACAAATTAACGTATCTGCAGGCATAAATAAACAAAAATATATGTACAAATGAAGTTTAAATGTGTCATATACTTACGAACTCTCCTCCAAATAATTATACACGAAACCGGAATTTAAAAGTTTAATATGTTATTATTTAATAGTTTTGAATGATAGAATATAGATATTCGATTTTAGCTGAGTACATGAAAATATATTTCGCACTTCGAGTGTGTAAGCGTTCGGCTGGTAACGAATACTGAATACTGCTCGTGCATACTGCTGAGTTGCCGTGTTAACACCAGCAGGGATGTTCGTATTAGGATTGAAGAGTTGCCGTATGAGGTGACAGCTCGGCCACTCCTGCAGGTAAATCGTCCTCGATTTCATCGTCGAAGTCATTCTCATCAATCAAGTTCAGGTACACTACTGCACCAACGCTTAATTTTGTCAGACGCAAATACAGAACAAAATTTCTTTTTCGTGATCTGCATTCCTGGTACGTCTTCTATAAGATAGCGGTCATTTCCGAGAACCTTGGCCACGATATATGGGCCGCGATATCTCGGTTCTAATTTTCGAGATTCACCAGTGGCGGTAGGTTCATTTTCTATTACCACAAGATCGTTCTCGTCGTAGGTCGTTGGTTTAGCATGTCGCTTATCAAATCGTAGTTTCCACTTAGCGCGTTCGTCGTTTATATTAATAACAGCTTGTTCTCGTCGTTGCTCTATGGGTATGGATACGATAGTGTCAGACAAATCGTCTTGAATTGCGGCAAGTAAGCGATTTTGAATAGGGTCACGTAGATTAAAATTGAGCACAAGTTCGTTCGGACAGAACCCTGTGGTAGAGTTTCGTTGCGAATTTATCGTCCATTGAAGGTCTTTTAGCTTCATATCCCAGTCCTTGGGATTTTCGGTAGTTGTGCGAAGAAAATTGAGAATAATTTGATTGGCGCGCTCGACCTGGCCGTTAGCGCGTGGTGTGCGGACAGCGGTTTTGGTGTGACGTATACCATTTTCGTCGCAAAAGTTCTCGAAAACCTTTGACGTGAACGCGGTTCCTCGATCGCTTATAATTTGATTTGGTAAGCCGAAATAACTTGATATTTCGTTGAGCGTGTTGATTACCGGCGCGGTTTTAGTATTGCGCACGGCTTTGACGATTAAAAATTTTGTGAACGGGTCCGATACTGCTAGCACGTAACAGTTACCGCGTTTACTGCGAACGAATGGACCCATGTGGTCAATATGAATAACGCGGAACGGAATGGGGTCAATTGGACCGTAATGCATGCTGCCTTCAGCTTTACCAGGTCGGTGCTTCTGGTAGCAACATGGGACACATGCAGTGATGTAACTTTTCACATAGCGCCTTAAGTTAGGAAACCAATAACATTTTCGAATTCGTTCGATTGTCTTTTCAAGCGCGGGATGTCCGGCATCATCATGACACGATTTAACAACGCGCCAGCGCACGGCTTTTGGGACAACGAATGCTAACGCGTCTGGTAGTTTTCGGTAAAGTCTTTGATTTTGTATTATATACTCGGTGCGCAATTGTTTTTCGCGGTCGGATGTTAGTTCTCCATTAAGAATTTTTATGATTTCGCAGAGAGCGTCGTCTTGTAATTGCATTGTTAGAAGCCAATCACGTTGATCAGCGGTCACATTGAGAACGAACCCGGCTGGTTCTATTTCTCGTGGTTCTTCTACTGGCATACGACTGAGCGCGTCAACGTGTGACATAGAGATACCCTGGCGATGGATACACTCAAAGTCAAATTCTAGTAACCTTAGCCACCAACGGGAAATTTTCGGTTTAAGTTCTTTATTTTCTTTAATTTTTGCGAGCGCGGAACAGTCGGTTATGAGGCGAAACGGTTTTCCGAGTAAGTATATACGGAAACGGTCGAGTGTTTCAACGGCGGCAAGCGCTTCTAGCTCGTAGCTATGATATCGGCTTTCTGCGTCAGTACAATGTCGGCTGTAATAAAACACTGGTTGCCACTTCTTGCCATCGGATGATTGCAACATAACTCCTGCGAGTCCGACGCTAGACGCGTCGGTATGCACCTCATGCTGAGCGGACGGATCGTAGAGTGCAAGAAGCGGTTGATTACATAATTTGTCTATGAGATCTGTAAAAGATCGTTGCTGTGCATCGCCCCAAACAAAATTGCTTTGCTGATTTTTGTGCAAAAGTTGCGTTATTGGTTTGACGATGATCGAATAATTTCATACGAATTTTCGAAAAAATCCAGTAAGTCCTAAAAATCGTCGGACTTCGGTGACGTTCTTCGGCGGCGGAAAATCAGCGATCGCGGATATTTTACGTTTACCCGGCGTTATACCGGTTCGACTAATTATGTGGCCTAAATGCTCAATGTCGTGTTCAAGAAATCTGCATTTGTCCATGCGAAGCGTAAGACCATTATCTTTTAAAATTTTTAGAAATTTCTCGAGGCGGTTGAGTCCCTCATTGATAGTTTTACTTGGGATGATAACGTCATCTAAGTATGCTAACACTTCTCCACGAGGCAATTGTGCAACTATTTTGTCCATCATACATTGCAATACTGCGGGCGCGTTAAC
Source organism: Sphenella marginata (assembly GCA_951509765.1). Taxonomy (NCBI): domain Eukaryota; kingdom Metazoa; phylum Arthropoda; class Insecta; order Diptera; family Tephritidae; genus Sphenella; species Sphenella marginata. The sequence goes on along the minus strand of OX608078.1, from coordinate 31,134,066 downwards.
GAGACCAAACGGCATGCGGTTATATTCGTAGTGACCGTCCGTAGTCACGAAAGCGGTATATTTTTTTGAGGGCTCATCAATTTCGATTTGATGATACCCGGTGCGGAGGTCAAGGGTCGTAAAGAATTTATTTCCCGAAAGTTGCGCAAATTGTTCGTCCATGATAGGCATGGGGTACGGTTTTTTTTACGGTAACCTTATTCAGGCTACGATAATCGATGCATAAACGATGTTCGCCGTTCTTTTTTTCGACAAGAAAGACTGGCGCTTCGTATGAAGACTCACTAGGTCGAATTATATTATTTTCCAATAAGTCTGTTACGATTTCGGAAACGATTGATCGCTTAGCGAATGGCATGCGGTATGGTTTAAGACAAATTGGTTCGGCGGTGGTTAATTCTATACTCATTTTGGAAATATCACACTTACCAATTTCAGATAAATTGCTTGCAAAAACGTCGGAATGTTGTGATAGCAGCTGCTGTAAGTTGTGACGGTCGGTTGAGCTTAACTCACTTGCAATGTCAACATTACTTATTTCTTCTACGCGGCACTTGTCTTTTTCAATAACTAATCGATTACCCGCGCGGCAAAGTACGTCTCTCCCTAACAAAACGGATTCACACAGTAACTCATCGTCGACGACAGGCATGTCAGTCGAATTGTTATTACCGTCAATTTCTATGATAGCACTTATCACTTCGGTACTAGCATATTGTCCACCCGCGAACCCTTTCAGAGTGGTAAGCTGCTCACGCGCGTCTCCGATTTTCCGCGCGAACGTTTTACGGATAAGCGTACGACTGCTACCGGGGTCAACAAAAGCTAACGCTTCTATTCCGTTTACTTTTATCGCTTTTATTATTTTATCGTCACACGCGCGCTGATCGATTTTATTAACGTGATTGTTCGTTTTTACGTGACAGTCTGCGGTTTTATGTGTTGTGCGTTGACACTTTTCACAGCGCGGTTTGCGCCGAGGCTCTTTACAATTTACCGAATAATGTCCGAGTTTGAAGCAATTATAACACTTAACTTTTTCGAGCGGTAACGATGACGGCGGTTTTTGATTTTGTCCGGGCGGCGAATTTCGATTTGGTGCTTTTTCTAGCGACGCGTTAGGTTTGGATATCGGTTTAGGTGGTGCATTTTTAACGTCGTTATAAATACTGAAATTTATAATATCACTCAGTAAATCTTGACAGCGCGTATAGTTATTGGATATTTTTTTACGTAAGTCCGTATCATTTATACCGTTTACGATATGTCGTGAAATACTTGGGTCAGCCAACCCACTTTTTGCACCCAAGGCAAGCATACGATAATAAAAGTCTTGCGCGGACTCATTATTTTGTCTTTTCGTTTGTGCCATCTTAAGATGCACGTCGGCTTCATTTTCGATACACGGAAAGTCTATTAAGAATTTATTTACGAATTCCGTCCACGAGGTAAACACATCTTGCAGGGAATCGACCCAGTATTTCGCTGATCCCCGCATCTTTTGCTGTACGGCAAACAAAAGAGTACTTTCTCGCCATCTATAAACATTCTTTAGATTTTCGACACGTTTTACGAACTGTTTTGAACTAAGCGAACGATCGGACGATGGATCGAAAAACGGTAACAATTCAACAATATCGCGCACATTCTCGTATGGATTGTAGTAATGCGGTACTACCGGCGGTGCGCGAGTATTATCGTATGTATACGGCGCGGAGGGATTATACAACGTTGCATACGGTGCGGATGTCATTTGTGGCACGAATGTCGGTGGTGCTTGTGAATAAGCTTGCGAGACATATGCCCTTGATTGCGGTACAAACTCGACATGTATAGACCGAGAGAAATCGGAAAAATTATTAACATTGCTGGGCTCTTGAGCAGTAGTCCACAGCGATTGTTGATTATTATACGCGGTTGGTACTATTTGCGGATGTGTTACAGTATACGTACTGGTTACAGTCGGATTACGATTTTGTATAGCATCTATAGCATTAAACGGCGAAGACGACATTGGCGGCTCAAAATTGATTGTTGTCGGTACACTTTGTTTTTGTTGTGAAACTAATTCAAAAATTGTTTTCTCTAATGACGATATACGCTGTAGCACGACAGTTTCACTATCACTGTCAGCATCAGATAAATTTTCTCGCAACCTTTCAATTAATTGATGTTTGTTACCCGTCACTGGTAGACCAGCATCGCGACACTTCTTTTTTAGCTCACATACTTTTAGGCTTGTTAATGGCATTTTGTTTTAGTACTTTTTAGAACTATTTCGAATTAGAAGTATTTTCGTTCACTTCGATATTTCGGTTAATTTGATTTATACGTCGGCGTGTTCGGACATCACTTCGATTTCGTTGAAGTGTGCAACAACAAAATACACTGTCACGTATGTAGTTAAACGAGCGCTACCGATTTTAGATTTGTCGTTCGTTGAATGCAACAACAAAAACACATGCCTAGCAGTTGGACGAATTTGAATTTGACGATTGCTGCACTTTGCAACAACAAACACACGGTGGCGACAGCGGAGTCTCAAAATTTTGCGGCGCTTTTTGCGAAGTCTCACTTGTGCGGCACTTGTAAGTCGTTTGTTCACAGCCCCTTCTGAAAATTGTCATATACTTACGAACTCTCGTCCAAATAATTATACACGAAACCGGAATTTAAAAGTTTAATATGTTATTATTTAATAGTTTTGAATGATAGAATATAGATATTCGATTTTAGCTGAGTACATGAAAATATATTTCGCACTTCGAGTGTGTAAGCGTTCGGCTGGTAACGAATACTGAATACTGCTCGTGCATACTGCTGAGTTGCCGTGTTAACACCAGCAGGGATGTTCGTATTAGGATTGAAGAGTTGCCGTATGAGGTGACAAATGCATCATATAACACTGCCATGAGTTGATAATGAAATATTGAATTTATTGATAAATATGGATTGATAGGATCAAAAGCACTATAAAAACCGTTGTTGGGTGCATGGGGCAGTCCTCTACTTAAAATTTCTGAAGTTCTTCTAACAAAATCAATAACATAAGGCCAAGTAAAAAATGTACTTAAGGTTTGTTGATAAATTTTGACTGGCTTATAGTATTGACCTTCCGCCTGCATATTATTATCAGGGACACCGAACCGCATGTTTTGATGTAGCACTCAACATTTTTCATAACTTCTACCCTTTGACCCCAAAGCTAAAGAGTTACCGACTATTTCGGTAAATTTTTTCGTTGCCTTGGCCTGGCCTTCTGCGAAATGCCATTTTTATTAACTGATAATATGAAGTATGTAGAAGTAAAAGTTAAAGAAACAGTTGAAAGAAGTAAATTAAAAAGTTTAAAAAATTATAATTTTGTCACTTAGAAAGTTATTCCCGAGGATGCTTCAATTGCCTAACTCATGGGTGGTGTGGAAATGGCAAGACCTTTACTTTAGTACCAACTCACCAATTTGCTTCTTCTGGCAAATGTTTCGTCTCGCGACTGATATAAACCAGTTATACGAAGAAAAGTTGTTTAAGTTCACGAAGAAGTCTATGACATGCTATATCTCCTGTGACAAAACAAAACCAAGTAAGTAGCTCTCCCGCGACTTATGCAAAACGGAGTAAGTCTTAGTTATTTTTCCACCTACTTACTTGGTATTGCATTTGTCAAGGGAGATATGTATGTTAAAGAAAAGATTGTGGCCAGGAAAATAAGTATTTTATTTGAAAGTTTTATTTTTAGAGGAGCTGAAGAAAATTTAAATTGGTCGAATTTTGACCACGGGCGTACTAGTATATTTTATTACGGTGCAGTGAAATAACGCCCAAGGAAATAAAGCCCATGGGTGTTATCACCTTTTGCTGATGGGTGTTATTTCCTTTTTCGAAGAGAAATAAAGCCCACGGACGTTAAAAACGAATTAAAACAAGCTGATTCAAGAATTAAGTATATGGTTTTCTTTATTTCAATAAATTTTAACATAAATATTTGTTATGTTTTTATAAGGCGGGGTGCAATAGCGCCTTGTGAAATAAGCCCTTTAAGGCCTTATTACACTATTGAAAGTGAAATAAGGCCTTTATTTCAAAAAAGGATTTATTACACTTCGAAAGAGAAATAAAGTCTTAAAGGCCTTATTGCTCTTTCATTTTTTTTAATGAAACAATAATATTCTAATTCTTTTTGTATTTTATTGAATAGTTACACACAAATTTCACGTTAACCACAGTGGGAAACGTGGCACGCGGAAGGACATCACCGTGGCGGTAGCCACGGCTATGGCACACACCTGGAGCTGGAATGGCGTAGCCCAGGGTTATTTTTTGAAGCGCGGCCGAAGGCCGCCTACGCGGAAAGGTGTTCTGCACTTAAAAATCGTGGATCGGTCCTCCGTAACTATAATCCGAAGGGGGAAAAGCAATATTTTGTTTCTGTGAAAAGTTATTAGTGAAAAACCGAAAATTGACCCGGGTCAGATCCCCAATTCAGGGCCCCATCCACGTTTTTTATGTGCAGGACACCTTTCCGCGTAGGCGTCCTGCGGCCGCGCTTCAAAAAATAACCCTGGGCTACGCCATTCCAACTCCGGGTGTGTGCCATAGCCGTGGCTACCGCCACGGTGATGTCCTTCCGCCTGCCACGTTTCCTACTCTTTTCTCACAGGGTAATTTGTGAAAAAAATGCTAATCAACAGTTCGTGTTGCTCGCGTAAAATCCTATGGGCGTTATTTCTCTTTTAAAAAGTAAATAAGAGCCATGGACTTTATTTCTTTTTGCAGATGGGCGATATTTCCATTTAAAAAGGAAATAAGGCCCATGGGCGTTATTTCCTTTTTGAATGGGAAATAACGTCCATGGGCGTTATTTCACTGCACCTTTTATTACGCTAACAGCTGGTTTAGTTTGCAGGATTCAATTTATAGTTACAACTTATTTATTTATATATTTTATTGCAAAAGCCAAAAATAAAAGAATTATGGTTTAAACTTTTGAATTGTTCCAATTAAAAAAACCTTTATTTTAAAACACTTTGAAAATGAAAGGTTCAGCATTTTGTAAGCTTCATATTTATTTTGGAAATCTTTCTAAACATTTTATTTAAGTTTACTTTGCTTGCTGGGTATCTGTTTACAAAAATGGATTGAAATGGATTTGGAAATTTTAAATATTGTTTTACTATGAACTCTATTTATTAGGTGATAATCATATGCGTCTTGCCATTTAAGCTTCTTTCTTCTTTTTAGTTCCCAACCTAAAAAATATCAAAATCAAATACTTCAGAGTAATTTTTTATTTGTTTATTTTTAAATTAGATTTTTGTTCAGCTTTCAACTAAACGTCAACCCAATTGAAATTACAGGCACTATTTGTCGCTCTTCAACAAATGTGAAATTGTTTTTGTAATCTGATTTTCGATAAGTTTTCGTCAGTATTTGAAGTATTAAATACAAGAAAAATACTTAGTGTCACACGGGCATAACCGTATACAAATTCTGGCTTTTTTCAAACACGAGTATAAGCTAATGTAAATTGTTTATTCTGGTGGTAAATTTGTATAAGACAAAATCTGTCCAATTGAAGTAAAGTTAGTCTCATTAACATAATACTAGGTAAAATATCGCTTCATTTGCAGATCTTGTATCGTGGGCATATTTTCGTTCGTGTGCCAATTATATAAGTTGCGACATAGATTATACAGTCTCACATGAAATGTTTTCATATTGGTTTAACACATATATTTAAAATCCTCCTTCTTGATTTTCCTCAAACGAACTGTAGAGGAGCAATCTGCATCTGTAAATTGTTATCGTGATCAACACGTAATCCGAGGTCCATCCTTTCATAACTTTTATCAGAAGATAATCAGCGCATTCGATAATCAGACATAGAGTAAACGACTTTTGGCCAACCTCTGATACGGTTAACAAGACATTGAGTAAACGGGCCTTAGTATTGAACGGCTGAAGGACTGAACGAACAACTATGGACTATTCAACAGCAAAGCCTGAGAGGTAGTAGGTGGTCCTCAAAAGGAACACCTACTCCCTCGCTCGCTTCACTGCAAAGTAATCTTTTGGCAGAATTTGCAAAGTACTCTCACGTAGGTGCTCCATAGACTATTCAGAGGAGTGCTCCGACATGGATTAGGTGATCCAATCACCGGGTATGGCCATATAAATTGGACCACCTTCTTGTATAAATGAGGATTAGTGTTGGAGTACTCGCATACTCCATGTGTATTTTCGTTATATATGTATGCACATATGTATGTATATTCATTAATTTCTCGTGTTTTTCTCTTACAGCATGCCGAAATCATCTCAAGTCACAAAAAATAAAAAAAACTCAAATTTAGTAACTTGAGATGCTTTATGAAATTGTTAATAAATTCTCATCTACATAAAAGTCTCCACTTTCATTCTTTCATATTTCAGATGACAGTGCAGAAAGATGGCCACTCATACTTTTCCTCTTTAGAAGTACAAGGTGTCACAGTAGAAGATGCTGGAAAATATAAAGTCAATGCTAAAAATGAGCTCGGGGAGAGCAATGCGACAATAAGCCTTAATTTCGACAGTAAGTAATACCTAAATTTTCTACTAAATATATATTGGGGTAAATTTCTTGCGCTTTAACAACAAAGCACGATCTTATGTTGAAGTTGTGTGACAGACTTAAAACTACGAGTATATCGCACGCTAAATCAAAAAGAGTCACAGCTCAAAATCCGAGTAACTTTCAGTTAATTGCTTCTGGTTCGCACAAAAGTGATTTGATTTTTAAAAATTTGACATCACTGTGCTCTTTAAAGAGTAACGATAATAGTCAAAAAGAAAAATATTGTATGTATTGGCTGCACTACTTTTTATTAGGCAATCTATGCCAAGAAAGCGACCTAAACAAATTTTGAGTTGTGACTGTTTTTGATTTAGGGTGCGATATGACAAGGCATTAAATTTTCGATTCGATTATATTCGATATAAAAGTGTTTTCCTTTTTAACAAAGTAAAACATAATAGGATCTTTTCAAAGTTATGAATTAGAAGGCGTGTCAGAAGGAAAAAGAATAATGTAATATGTGGCTTGGGCGGAAACAAAACAAAAACTCCTAAACTCACTGTAAAAGTTGCATAGAGATTGAGATTGAATTTTAGACATGAATGAGGGACAAACAACACAAACAAATTTTTCCAAAATTATGTAAATCTTGACTAAATTACACATATTCTATATAAATATAAATAAATTCGGTAAAACTGGTTCGCGTTGATGCTCCTGAGATGGATTCCAGCCCCTAAACGTTCCAAGCCGTCGTCTGCCACGGGGTACTTTTGCAGTTGGATCATGAATCCGCCTTCCGAAATCCAATATTTTCACTATTTTGGAAAATATTTAAAAAACCAAAAATTTACCTATGTCAAATCCCAAAGGGAGGTGTGCTCCATGGTTTAATTCATGAAAAAAAAGTACGATTAGCTATTGAAAAGTGTATGACAACTATGTAAATATGAGAAACTGGTTGATGAAAAATATTTATTGTTGCAGGTAATTGAATTTAGAGTAAAAACCATTTTATGATATATTTTTAAACTTTGTAAAACTTTCCTTTGGTACTCGCACAAGCAACCATGTAGTTGATGTTGCCATGGAAATTATCTTGTTCTTCCTTGTTTACACTAGTTTGGTAAATTTCAGTAAATACTTAAACTAAATAGTAACTTGTCTTATTTCTTTCGATCTAGCACAAACGATATTTTGAAAACAACAAATATGTAAAAACTGCCGCAAAATTTTTTACGCGATTGTTTATTTTAGTTTCAACATTCTACTAGAAACAAAGAAAACCAAACGTAAATTAGGAAGAAGTGGTCTTGTAGTCGATATGTTTTTCCTCATTAAGTGGATTACCATCTCCATAACCTTTTCAGTATTTAAAGAAACATTTTATTCAATTATAGTATTATTTTCTACAATGTAAAGTTATAACTTGTACTTGGACACATTTCGGCTCATATTTCCATACTAAATATGCTTCAAAAGTTAACCTACACAGCAACCCTACTCTGGAATTTTGATTGAAACATTCCTGGTGCCATAGGGGTTGCTGTACTAGCTTTTTTATGACATTTTTCTCAGTGTCAACCGCTAATTTGACGTTTTTCTGTGTCAAAAGCTGGAGTGTTAGAAAGAGAAAGGAACAAAGATAACTTTCGATATCGACTTTTTTCCCTCGGAATTGGAAACTCCAAATGGAAACCCAGTCGGAACTCAGGACAGGCCTGATTATTTTATTCTTGGGTTCAAATAACCAGCACTACCTGTAAAACTTTAATTTTTGGACTGGAGTAATTTAGACTCGAAAATCTAATTATCTATTTTATCTATATGTACACATACATACACATGTTACCATATTTCATTCTTGGCATAGAGTTACTTACTTTGCAAAAAAATCTGTCGTTGGGATTACTATATCGAATTGATTGCTTTTAACGAACCTCCGTATAACAAAAAAAAATAATATATGTATTAAAATCACACAACATACAGACTCCTATATCCAGCTGCAGCTTCTTGGCCAAGTAAACATTTCCCCTTTCCGATCACGTTAATTTTATTTTCTTTTTCTTTGGCACTCGAATAACTCTTGATTCGACAAAAGAGAACGATCTCTGGAAATTCGTAGCTTATATAGGATACTTTACCATTTATGTCTCGCAATTGGTACATGTTGTTTCTCTTTGTGGCAAGAACAGATTCTTTCAAGAATACAGGTGCGATAAAGTTTCGACGGTATACGTCGCCACCAATGATAAACGTTTTGAATATGCCACGCACAGTATATCGGTGAGCTGCTTTTTCAAAGGCTTTTTTGATGTTTTGCACCAACTCAGTACACACAAGTCCGCCCTTGTCAGCTTCGAATGGTTACGTTTGCTGAGGCCGATCAGCTGGAAGATTTGCCACTATTTGATCGGTTATAATATAGCTACTTCGAATCACACTACACACCTTTGTTATGATGTTAAGCGTATTTTTTATCTATAATTGGTAACGTAAAATAATTTGAAGCGTCCAGCTTATGTTTACTTAAAGATGTGTGACTATGGGATTGCAATTGAATTGTTACTTACTATCAAAAGACAGCAATAAATAGGTTATTCTCCCTACTACCCTTATTAACCCGTTATGTATAAATGGTAACAGGAAGACTATTTTAGAGTTACGGATGAGCCACGCATCATGACTTATTTGAATCAGACAAATGTCATCTGATAACATAATCTCATTCTGCTTTTAAAATAGCGCGGAAGTCATTAAATAGAGCCATTAGGTCTGGCAAAAAACAATATTACGAGCATTGCTTCGGCACTGCATTAGGTTCCAAGCAAACTTGGACCAAAATCAAAGATATATTATATTGGAAAGTGTAAAGATTCCACAGCCCCTATAATTGACGTGAACGCGTTAAACGAACAATTCGTTAATGTGGCCATTCCTAAAGCTAACGCGTACAATAACTCTTGCGGTACGAGTAGTTTTGATGATGATGAGGTAAGTCGTTTTAGTTTTGTTCCTGCCGATGAGTGTGATGTGGTAGAAGCAGTTATTTCAGTGAAGTCAAATGCAGTTGGTTTAGATAAAATTCATCCAGTTTTCGTAAAAATATTATTGCCAATTATACTCCAGCACTTAACCTTTGCCATACATTTAATACGTCTTCCCTAAGTGCTGGAAAGCTGCTAAAATAATTCCAGTGAAAAAATCAAAAACCGAGTATCGACCAATAGATATTCTGCCTTTTATGTCCAAAGTTTTCGAACCCTTTCTGATGTGTACTGTTTGCTGTCCACTACCGCTAAATCAGGTGACTTAGCTTAGCTCTTTTTATATTAATATATACATGTATGTATGTAACTAAGTAACTATTCTTTATATTGCCGTTAAATGAGGTGATATACTTTAGCCAATGTGAGTTATTAACGGCAAGCAATAATTGCCTTGTATTTTTGATGAAAGAGTTAATTAATATTTCGAGCTAGTATTGTCGTGGATTTGGTGCTAAGCACATCGGTACAATAAAATTGTAAACGAAACCTTTACTTGTTCGGAGCCCAACAATCATGTTGTACTGAAGTTTTAAGATGGTACAAAAAATTGTTTTGTATCAAACAAAAATAAAGCTGTAATTTAGTGAACCAAAATTAAAACATTGAAATTTGAACTTACTTAAATATCTCGTGTATTAAACAAAACAACCCAGCAAACACACTACTGGTAATAACTCCGTATTTACCAGATAATTTCCCAGATAAGTTTTCAATTAAACAGCATTGGCCTCGGGATAGAATTACCCTATATACTTCATGTACATGTGAATTAATCAAGTACAATAGCAAATAACAAAACTGGAGTACAGGAGAAATTTCTTTGATATTTTCCAGGTACTATACCAGAATACTGCTCATAATTTAAAAGATAATTTTTCGGTAGTTTCCATGGATATATACTGGTATTTTCCCAGATAGCTACTTGTAATATACGTACAAATATGGGTAAAGTTACTGGTAGTTTATTTTTATTTTACAGATAACTAAAGGTAACTTACATGAATAACTACAGGTATTTTACTTAATCGGTATTAGTAATTTACTTGTAAATATATTCTTGATTACCTGTAGCTTCGTAGTATTCTCCTCAATAGTTACTTCGTGATTTTCTGGTAAATACTCGATAAATTACAGGGAAGGTACCAATATTTTCTTTGTTAGTCACTTACTTTTTCCATACTTTAAATTATATACGAGTTGATTAATTGTATTAAAAATTTATTGTTAGTGTTGGTTATTTCAAAAAAGGAATAAGGTTTTAACAAACATTCATTTACATAACATAACATTTATTAACAAACATAATTAAACGTTGAAGAAAATACTGTTTGTAGTACCGATAGTTGACCCCAGATTGTTGCTTGCTGAGTTAAAACGCATCTATAGAAAAAAGTGTTATGAAATACCACAGACTGTTATCAAATTTTATTTTAATTTTCATATTTAAGGCCGATTTTTCGTCGTTTTGGAAAATGAGATTTCATTTCTAATTTCCTTATTCAAAAAACAACTTAAAAAAACACAAAACGGGTATCCATAACGAAAATTTGCCTTAAATATCTTATTTGCAACAAAACTCTTAGCTACTTACAATTTCCCGCATTCTTTTGCACCTTTCTGCAGCTTTGCCATTCCGCTTTTCCACAAAAACCGAACGAAAAATTTTTGAAAGATCAATTGATCGTTCTGCATATAGCCTGCTTGAACGTAGTGTAAATTTTCAAATATTGTGGTAAATACTAAGTATTTCACTTGTAAAATATTTGAAAAATACCGGAAGAAGTATATAACTTGGAATTTCGTATTTATTTTGGATGTATACCAAAACTTTACTTATTGGAAACTTATGGTATTATTCAAGTAAAAATAAAGTGGAATACCTGGAAAATACCTAAAAAATACCCAATACATACTTTGTTTATAAATTGGTAGCTATGATGGAGGGATACCGAAATTTTACCAAAAGCTTATTTACTTTCGATTCATTGGTATTAGTAAGTTTGAATTTTTTTTGGATGTGTTTGTAGTTTCGGTAGCCGATGTTTGCAGGGAAATTGTGAATTGAATCTAAAATTCTTTGTTGGGCTAAACACATAAAGAGAATAATTCTAAATAAAATTTGTAAATCAACTCAGAAAAATTGGTGTTTATTAATCGTTTGATAAACGAACATTTGCATACTTAAAGTAAGCAAAAAAGCTTGCTAAACTCAAACACCAACATAAACTCTCACCTAGCTCGTTTCGCAGAATGGGCAGCTAAGAATGGTATATGTATAAACCCATGTAAGTCAAAATGCTTAGCGATACATAGTAGAGCTCTTGACCTTAGCCTAGTCGATAAAATCCAGCTGGGATATACATCAATTAAACTTGTGAACACAGCGAAAAATCTTGGCGTAGTCTTCAACAACACCCTTACGTGGAACGACCATATTTTCAGTGCAATTGGTTAAGTACCTACATGGAATGCTGCGTGTACTCTGGTCAACCCAACATTTCCTTCAGCTCAATATTCGTCTTCTTCTTGCCAAGACGTACCTGATACCAACACTGCTTTAGGGTTGCGAAATTTTCGACGCTGTGTGTAGTCATAAACTAAATGTTGCTTACAACAGTATTGCAAGGTTCGTGCTCGGCCTAAGCAGACGAGACCATGTTTCGGATAGCGCCAAGCTAATTCTAAACTTCTCACTTGACAATCTCTTAAAAATCAGAACTTTGATTCTTATCCACAAAATTATTTTCACTAAGGAACCCAAATATTTGTATGAGAGGCTCCAGTTCCTCAGATCACAACGATCTACCGCGCTTGTACATGCGAGGCACTGTGTCCGTATAATTATGGGACACCCTGTATCATTATTTATTACTACTCAATAACTTAAATCTAAGTACACTAACTACACAACAGAACACTACCTACTCTTGTAATACAAACATACACACACACATACACTCTACAATTAGTTCCATCTCACAGAAACTCTTTCGCTCATCTTTTTTATGCTTTGTGTATACATAATTGAATTTCAATAAATCAGAATGTTAGTATCGCTCACATTAAGCGAACCGGCTTTTTATTTATTCGCCTACATGCAGTTATACACCCCCAAATATAAATTTAATATTTTCGGTAGCAAGTAAAAGCTCTTGCTTAAACATTTTTGGCGCCCAACGTGGGGCACGTGTATAATTGCAATTGTTTAATAGTGTTAAATCGGTTTCGTTAAAGTTTGATTATAGTTCGCAAACCATAAAATCTTCGCATATCAAATATCAAACACCAATCTCTTGGGAAAACACAACAACAATCAACTAGACATCATACACATTGGGAAACATCCAGACGAGAGCAAAGAATTGGAAAAAGTTGCAAATCAAGGCGTTTGTTGTAATTATCATTGGGAATAATTTGCCAAATTGTTGAAAGTCACATTATTGTGGTAAATATCGTTTGAGACAACAACTTACTGAGATACATACGGTAAAACAAAAGGTTCATCACTTGGTATGTATGCATGAAATTTCTCGAAAAATACAGTTCCCTGATTTCCCGTACACTGCAAAGTTCATTCGCCCTGTACCCAGTCATTGTTGGTATCCCTTAAATTGCCGTGATCTGGTTTTTCTCCCGTTAGTTCACTTTCGTAATTTTTGCTAGCAGACCACTGCGCTGCTTTCATTAGCGACAGTCACTTCGGCGCTGCTAATCTGCCGTCGCTATTTTCGTTTGTCGCTTTTATCTACCTTCGCTGCCAGCACTGGTATCACTTGCATTCAGCTGTTATTGCATTCGCTGCTTTCGCTAAAATCTCTGCCCGCACTTATTGCTTTTCGCTGCCTATATTCTCGTTTTCGTTTTCGTTGCTGCCGTTGTTAGCGTCATTGGTTGACCGGTAGCTATTGCCATTACTTTGCAGTCTGGCAGCAGTCAATAAGCAGAGCACCCCCCCAAAAATCATGCTAGAAGAAAGTAAGCGGAATCGCACTAATATTAAACGCAATATATAACGCATTAAATCGATAGTTGAAGCAAATATTGATGCAGAAACCAAGCTATCTAATGCTGAGTTGCAGTGTCGGTTAGGTATTTTAGAATCTTACTTCAAGCAAGCCTTATCCGTTCAAGCCGAGATCGAAGATTTAGATGCCGCCGACAATGGCCGCGCGGATTTGGAGGACACTAGTGAAAATACCCAAAGGCTCTTGATAGACTCAAGGAACGGTTCGATAACCCAACTCTCATTTTCTTGGAGAACATAGCTTCCCTATTCACATTGCAAACTGTTGACAAGGCAAACCCTCAACTCTTGCGCAGTCTAGTAGACAAGGCGTCAGCCATTTATAGCTCGTTGGAGTCATTGGGCACAAGTACCAGCATCGCACAGGCAATGCTCATCTACATCGAAATACGATTTATGCATTAACTGTTTGGGTAGCGGTCATAGGATGGCTTAGTGCCCATCGAAACATCGGTGCCATACATGTAATCGGACACACCATACTTTACTGCACCACGACAACAATTTTCAACGTGCTATCACTCCACAATCAGCATCGACAACTTCAGATGTAACGGCTATGGCTCAAACTCCAACTAATACAAAAAATTCATTGCAAGCTTCTCGAACTCCATGGCAACCACCGTCATTTACACCGAATTCGTCTAGCAGACCTCAAACAGGCAATCAGCAAGCCGCTGCCCACTCACATATGGATGCATCGGATTGTAGACAAGTTATTCTGGCTACAGCTATGGTTTTAGTTCAAGACTCGTCAAGTATGTCGTCATGTTCTCAGGTCAATTTCATTTCTGACGACTTTGCCCAAAAACTCCATCTCCGTCGAGAAAGACATCACATCGGCATTCGCAGCATCGGTGAATCCCTCACGAATTTAAAGTCCCGTACCACTACAACAATTAAATCGCGTACGTCAGCGTTTCCATTGCCATTGCAATTCGGAGTCACGTCTCACATTGCATACCAGCCCGATACTGAGATCGATACTTCTGCTTGGAATTTACCAGCCAATACGACACTGGCCGACGAGACTTTCTTCAGACCACGTCGTATTGACTTATTACTTGGGACGGAGGCATTCTTCGAAGCATTTGCTGTGGGACAAATTCGACTTGCTCCAAATTTACCTACGCTTCAAAAAAATTTATTTGGTTGGGTCGTCTCCGGAAGGTATCGTGGAGAGCGTGACGTGACAACATCCGCTTGTTTGATGTCAAGCGAAAGTTCTATCGACGAAAATCTGCAACGTTTATGGAAGTTGGAAACCATCGACGCATCATCAAAACCGAGTAAACCGGATCATCGTATTTGTGAGGATCATTTCGTAAAAACTACACAACGAGTTAGTACTGGCCGGATAATTGTTAATTTACCATTCAAAGATGATCCCACCCGTCTCGGGGAGTCTTTCGATATCGCTCGGCGAAGGTTTTCTCGCTCTCGAAAAATGTCTTCAACATTCAACCGAAATTCACCCTCAGTACATTTCGTTTATGGAAGAATATGAAAGCCTTGGTCATATGTCCGTTGTGGAACATCCAAAAATTAACGAGTCGCATTATTATATACCGCATCACTGCGTACTCAAACCCAGCAGTACATCGACCAAACTTCGAGTTGTATTTGACGCATCGTGTCGCACCTCATCGCAAATATCATTGAACGACATCTTGTTACAAAAACGTACAGGCAAGTACTTATGAATAAAAATGATTGTCAATATCAATATATACTTTGGCGAACTTCTCCCGACTTAGATCTCAAGACATACCAGCTCAATACGGTCACATATGGCACAGCCTCAGCCCCGTATCTTGCAATACGAAGCCTTCATTACTTAGCAGATCAGTACGCTACTGAGTTTCCAATCGGCGCATCAGTAGTCAAATCATCATTTTATGTGGACGATTTCCTATGCGGAGCTGACGAGGCAGCTGCTTTGCATGAGCTTAAGTTCCAAGTCATCGAAGTACTTCAACGAGGGAAGTTTCCATTATCTAAATGGTACTCAAATCATCCAGACTTTATGGAGAGTGAAGCTGCAAAGGAACTAAACGTTAGCGACGATTCTGTTACCAGTACATTGGGGTTAACTTGGCATAAACGTACCGACGTGTTTTCGTTCACATTTCAACCCAAAATGGAAACCAATACAGTCACCAAGCGAACCATATTGTCTATTGCTTCATCTCTATTCGACCCACTTGGATTGCTATCTCCATTGGTAATTACATCGAGTCTGTACCCCAGCATGTACATCAAGCTTGGATAAACTGTTTATCATCGTTGAAATCCATCTCCTCACTTAAAGTATCACGCTATTGTTTACAGCCCAAAACATGTATCGTGCAAATTCATGGATTTTGTGACGCATCAATTAAAGCATATGGCTGCTCTTTATATCTACGAACAGAAAGTCCCGATGGTCATATCGAAGTTCAACTACTCAC
Source organism: Sphenella marginata (assembly GCA_951509765.1). Taxonomy (NCBI): domain Eukaryota; kingdom Metazoa; phylum Arthropoda; class Insecta; order Diptera; family Tephritidae; genus Sphenella; species Sphenella marginata. The sequence goes on along the minus strand of OX608078.1, from coordinate 31,117,983 downwards.
ATCAAAGTCTAGAGTCGCGCCAGTTAAGAAACAGTCCCTCCCTAACCTCGAGCTTTGCGGTGCTCATCTCTTCGCTTGTCTTTACGCCAAAATTAAACATATATTTTCGAACCAAGTCCTAACTACTTACTTTTGGACCGATTCCCAACTAGTCTTGCATTGGCTTAAACAACACTCTATTACTCTATCAACATTCGTCGGAAATAGAGTATCGGACATTCAAGAACTTACAGCGGGTGCACATTGGGAGCGTGTACCAACGAAAGACAACCCAGCGGACCTTGTCTCCCGAGGCTGCTCCACTTCAGAACTTCAGGCGTCAAATTGGTTCACCGACCCAGAATTTCTGCTGCAAGATCAGACCAAATGGCCATCGAGCAAGGAAGCAGTAAATCTCGACTTGGACATTATTAACGCTGAAAAACGCAAAACAGTGTTATCAATCATCAAGGACACAAATTATATTCTCGACATCGTTAATGACATCAGCTCATACTCACGTTGCTTACGTCTCGTTGCCTGGTTATTTAGATTCTACAACTCGTGCAGAAATCAAACAAGATTTAAACCTTCTCCATCACCTGAAGAATTACGACACGCAGTACATTGTATAGTTTGGAATTTGCAACAGCATTATTTCTCTGAAGATCTTATACTTTTAAATAAAAATCAACCTTTAAAAAGTAATCTAAAATTTTTAACTCCTTTCCTTGGTGGCCGTTTGGACTATTCAGATCCACCAGACGATCAGAAACACCCAATTCTGCTGCCTAGCAACTCTCAATTTGTGCTAAACTACGTTCGACACTTGCATCTTCGAAATTGTCATGCCGGCCCTAAAGCATTGGTTGCCATGATACGTCTGGAGTATTGAATTGTTAACGCCAGGGACTTGGCACGTCGCATTGTTCGATCTTGCGTACATTGTGTACGCTACAAGCCGGTATTGGCTCAACAGGTCATGGGACTACTGCCAGCCACACGTCTGACTCCCGCTCATCCATTTCAACGCTCTGGAGTCGACTTTTGCGGACCAATAAACACTAACTTGAGAATCAGAGGCAAGGCTCCTATGAAATCTTACTTGGCCGTATTTGTGTGCCTAGTTACGAAAGCAGTACACATTGAGGTTGTATCCGATCTCTCGGCACATTCGTTTCTCAACGCTCTCAAGCGCATGGGTGGTCGTAGAAAACTGCCTTGCGATATATTTTGCGATAACGCTACAAATTTCGTTGGGGCATCTAATCAACTAAAAGAACTTAAACAATTTTTGTTCAAATCTAATACTCAGGAAGAAATTTATAAATATTGTTCATCTGAATTTATTAATTTTCATTTTATTCCTCCCAGGGCTCCTCACTTCGGTGGTCTTTGGGAAGCCGCAGTCCAAAGTGCAAAAGGACTGTTAAATCGGGCATTAATAAATACAAGATTAGCATTCGAGGAACTCAGCACAGTAGCTGTCGAAGTGGATGCTATACTCAATTCTCGCCTATGTCATCAGATCCCAACGATTTTGATCCACTTACACCAGCACATTTCTTGGTTGGTTCATCCCTGCGCGCCTTACCTGAAAGTTCATTTGAAGACAGAAATCTCTCGCATTTAGATCGGTATGACACAATCACCGCCATCAAACAACGCTTTTGGCACCGTTGGTCAGCCGATTATATAAATGATTATGGGACACCCTGTATCATTATTTATTACTACTCAATAACTTAAATCTAAGTACACTAACTACACAACAGAACACTACCTACTCTTGTAATTAGGAACACGATATCGAATGCAAAGCATCGATTCTGTACTCATTTGAAGTATCGCTTCAAATATATCGGGTACCCGATAATATCGAAACAAAAAGACTCGATAGTCAAAATATCGATGCTAAATGTACATGACAAACAAGCACTTCAATAACCGAATGGTTCGCTGCAAGCAAATTCATACGTTTTGTAAATGATTACCATAGGTTCGTATAAACTTCAATAAAATAAATAATAACATAAACTAGTTTAATATGAGCAAATTTGATTTTTTTAATTTGATAGATTTTACTTCAAGAAACGAAGATCAAAAGCCCAACTCTTCCTCTGTGCAATCTGCCATGAATAGTAATTTATCCAACCTCTTCCCCTTCAACCTGTTACGTGTTTTTGTCATTGTTAAACCTGCCTTTGCAAATAGGCGCTCTTATGGGACAGAAGTTGCTGGTACTTCTAGATATCGTAAAGCAATTTTCGACAAATGAGGATATTTATGCTTATTTTCCTTCCAAAAACGCAAAAGATAGCCACTTAAAGGAAGTAGTTTGCAACGAATATATTCATTGATGTTTGTCGGATTGCACTTTCACTTCCTCGACCAGATGCTAAAGTTTCTATGTGATTCCAAAATTCATTTTTGTCGGAACACAAATTCTTGGATTGCATGTGCGGCTTCTTCCCGACTGATCATATCACGTAGCCAAGACATACATAGGGAATAAGCGCAGGCATCAGAAAATGCAATATTTTTGAAGCGTGTTTCTAAAACACCCCACAAATCAAAAACATTTTATAACACCTTATATCTGTGTCTATTTTTGAAGCGTGTTTCTAAAACACCCCACAAATCAAAAACATTTTATAACACCTTATATCTGTGTCTACAACAACCACATGAAAATGACAGACAATTTTCTACTTTAATTGCAAAAATCGCTTGAACGAAATAAAATATCGGATTTCCCCCTTAGGATCATTGTTACAGCGGTCAAGACGCGTCGTTTGATACCTCTCCCGCTCTTTTTGGACGTGTATTAACAGTTGACGTTGGATGGATAGTATTACCTTTTTTTCAGTATAAAGGCAAAACAATATCACAATAAGTTAGTACTTCAAGTTTGTTGTAACCTTTTTGGACGTATTAAGTGCATATTGCAACAGATCAATGGCAACTCTTACTTTTCTGGCGTCTGCCTTTTCCGGCTAAATTAACTGTTATTATTTGGTTCTGATTTTCCTTCGATTCGCGTCACAAGTTAGAGAGAGACAACCAGCAGAGCGGTATTTTTTCTCTATTAGCCCTTTCGCGGACAGTGGATTTTGGAGCTGCGTTCCCGTGGGTCACTTGCCATATCTTCGGATCTATGCCGCATTGATTATACGAAAAATGCAAGCTTAAGCTTGCATAAAACAACGGTTGCTCCGTTTCTATGTAACTTCGAACTATAAATTATAGGGACACACATTTTGTGAATCTGTATATTCTTATCGAAATGTCTGCTGGAGCTACAGGTTTGTCACATTTCTTAAGATAATTTATGACGGGAAACCCCGTCATGTCCCTTTATTTCTGCACAAATTTGACGGCATTTGCTGTTTTGTCCGCGAAAGGGTTAGTTCCATATGATTTAAAAAATTCGATACGATACCGGGGTCTAGATACTCGATGCCGAAAAGTATCGTTAAAAAAGCATCGAGTACAAAATATCGGTACCTATCGAAGGGCAAAAGTATCGATATGGTATCGTATCGTATCGAAATTCGTGTCCCTACTTGTAATACAAACATACACACACACATACACACTACAATTAGTTCCATCTCACAGAAACTCTTTCTCTCATCTTTTTTATGCTTTGTGTATACATAATTGAATTTCAATAAATCAGAATGTTAGTATCGCTCACATTAAGCGCACCGGCTTTTTATTTATTCGCCTACATGCAGTTAAATTTAATATTTTCGGTAGCAAGTAAAACATACACATTAAATATAATACTCTTGTTTCTGGACGCCAGTTTTTCGTTTACTCAATACGTCTTTAGAACTCCCTTCCTGTACGAATCAGGGAGGTAAGCAATGCACTGCTACTTAAGAAAGAAGTTGAACAGTTTTATAATGCTATTTAATTACAATTGATAACGTTTTCATCTTCTTCTTTTTTTAATGTACTGTGTTATAAATTCATTTATTATATTTTTTTATTCATATTATTATAAATGTTCCGATAAAACGTGTCGTCTAGATGTGACTAGCACAATAAATATAACTAGAGGTCGCCCTGTTCGCCCAAATTGGACGAAAATCTAAATTGGCTAATACATAAATACGGCGAGCATACAGTAAAAGAGAAAAAACGAATACTTGTGTGCGCACACACAGCATGTTATACCTAAGCGCTATGCGAACAATGTACAGAATGCCTCGGTTTTTACCTAATATTTCTCACCTGTGCGATGTAAACAAAAAACGAATACGATTATGCAACCTCAATACGAACATTTTGATATAGGTTTGACCGAAATACGTGTTGTTTTTCCCCTTCAAAAAGGGATAACAACGAGATTTTCCTTACCGTATTTATATATATGTAGATGATGTTCATTGTAGAGCTAGGATGTACTAAAAGCAATAAATACAAAATACAAAGAACGCCATTTATTGAATATGCGCAAAAGCAAATTATCTATGAAAGAGTTAAAATAAAATAGAAAGATTTCAAAATATATTCGTCGTACCAAAAAAAGTATGAAATAAAAATGTGACAAGTCACGACTCAAGGGTCGAATCTGAGCGTAACCGGTAATTTACCTACCCGTGAATTAAAGTATTGCTGATCCCCACTAAAATCCCAGTACTTAAAAATTACAGGAATCAAAAAACTCTATATATTCTGAAATTAAGCCCAATACAATATTATACCTTAACTCGGTACTGATTTTGACTGTAGCATTGTGTTATTTGTGACACATTGAAATTATTTTCTATTCGTCCTAACACTTGAGATTTTATTAATAAAAAAAAACACGTATCGAAAACAAAGTATTCACATATTTGCATGTATAAATGTGTGTGAATAAATTTAGGTGATGAAGCGCCAGTGCCAGATGACATCATTAAACCTACATTCACCGAACGTCCAGTTATACGGCAAAGTGAAGACGGAGGCAATGTAACATTTGAATGCAGATGTGTCGGAGATCCAATACCAACCATAACGTGGTACGAACTCTTTACACAATAATATAAATTAAGCAAGTAAGAATAGCAAAATATCAATTGAGGAAAACATACATAAAGTTTAGTGAAATAGTTTTTAGTAGGAGTTTAACCATCCATAGCTTATATGATTTGCCTCACCATTTCAAATTGGATAAATTTAACACAGAGAGCAAACTAGTGAAGGCAAAGTAAAAATTTGATAGATTGTTTCATATCATTTACTATGGTTATTTTTAGTAGTTGTTGTTTCCAACTGGTACCTACAATTCTTCAATAACTCGTGTGGAGATTTATCGTAAAATATAGTTACTTTTTGAAATACTCGTATGAGTACCTGCAGCATCGGAAAACAAAACATAATATTTCTTAGCAATTCGAATTAATTATAATTATAAATGAAAGACAGTTAAACCTTTTTTAAATTTACAACTTTTTAAACATAAATCACTGTAAATGAGACAATGGTGTTTACTACGGTTATTGAAAAACCTAACTAAGATCCTACAAAGGGACGACCTTTACCCATCGAGTAAGTGAATGAAATACACCTTATATGCAATTTCGCATGTTATAAAATATTTTGTGAGTGGGTTGCCTCGAAAAATCAGTTCAAATTAGGAGCGGGTTTTTTTTCGAATAATATTCGAATAAACACTATTCGAATAAAAATATTCGTTTGCAAAAAATTCGAATAGTATTTATTCGTTTATTCGAATAGTATTATTCGACTAGTACTGTTTCGAAAAGTATTATTCGACTAGTACTATTCGAATATTAATATTCGATCATTTATGTTAATAATTAAATTGCTATTCGTGCAGTGTTGTGGGAATAATAAAACACAATTATTTGTACCTAATAATTGAAGCTGTAAGTATACATTTACTATAAAGTTGGTATAAATAAATATGTATTTGTACATTTATATTTTTATTGCAGTAACATTTGCTTGGTAGGTTTTGTGCTAAGCCTTTAAGCAAGATAGCAAATAGTTTAATTTGCGTAAAGCAATATACACAAAATAATGCTACCTGCTTCTATGGTCATAGAAATTTGCGAACTCTTTGTATTGAATGGGCTGGTTAAGGAAGATCAGTAGTAGGTAGATTTTTTATTGCCTTTGAACAACTGAAGAATCCAGCAACTTCAGCAAGCTCTGAAAGACTGAAGAAAAGTGCTGGAAACCCCCTATTGGTAAACCCCCGAGAAAGCAAATTAAAACCCTATCTTGTATCAGCTTTAGTGTTTTTGCACCAAAATAGCCGAAATAATTAAAAAAATGTGTGATTAAGTTAATTTCATAATACTAGAATAAGAGTATTAAATAAAATAAATTGAATTAGTCCGTTAAACACCTTTTTGTACAAGTGCATAAATTTTTATCTTAACACATAGTATGCGGAAACTTTAATTTTTTCAAACATAGTTATTTAGTATACACACATCAAACAATGATAAAATATATGAAGGATTTTCAAGGGAAGACGATAGAAGCAAATAGCTACCTGCTACTGCCGGGTGAATTGGCAATCCCTCAATCCCCAAGTAGGTCCTTTGTGTTTATTTAGTTAACGAGTTTAGACACCCAAACTTAAAATAATGTAATTTATGCAATTCTTCAGTTGTCCAAACACAATAAAAAATCTACATGGTACTGATCATCCTTAACTAGCCCATTCAACACAAAGAGATCGCAAATTTCTATGACCATACCTTCTTACATGCATATGTAAGTATATGTACATATATGAGTATTTAACCACAAATAGGAAGCAGGTAGTATTATTTTGTGTATGTTACTTTTCGCAAATAAAACTATTTACACATGTGAAAAAGCAGCACAAACCTGTCCTTTGCTTACCATAATAAACAGTTACCACAATGAATTTCGACCCTGGCATCTCTTGATTAAAGGCTTAGCACAGAACCTACCAAGCAAATGTTACTGCAATAAAAATATAAATGTACAAATATTTATTTATTTATAGTAACTTTATAGTAAATGTATATTTACAGCTTCAGTTATTACCAATAATTGTACTTTATTATTCCCACAACACTGTACGAATAGCTATTTAATTATTAGATAATAAGCCAAAAACTATTCAACTACCATTAACCGAATAAATAGAATTATTTGAATAGTGAAACAAATATTGCTACTGCTTGTGTACACATTTGTACACGTCAACATACATACAATCGTACATACAAAACATAAATGCACGCAATGCACAAGCAAAGAAAACAGTGAATATTGTTTTCTAAATCTATTAATATAAATATTCGAATAGTACTATTCGAATAATACTATTCGAATAAATAATATTCGAATTTTTTGTATTCGTCGAATAAAAATAGTATTTGTTCGAATAGTCCCATGCCTAGTTCCAATATGTTTCAAATTAACTTTTAAATAGTGCATTTTTGTATGCATTTTTCACCCACGAAGTGCAGATCATTTATATATATACATATATGTATATGGGACATTCCATCGTGACTCCTGGGACATTTGACTCCAGAGCTGAGTCAACTTTGCCTTGAAAAACTGACATCGGGACTTAAATTGATATGAAATATATTTATCGACGTGAATAAATATCCAATACAATTAATGCATTAAAAGAATTGGCCAAATAACAACAAGTGCCTTTCTAACTACTAAGAAACTGAGTGTGACTCCTAGGACACCGAAAAATCCCTTTGTTGCATCTTTGTGAGCACGAATACGAATTTAAGTACAACTATTCAACTTTCACCTACAATTGGTATATGGTCGAAAATACATACTGCATAGTACCATATTCTATAAAAATATTTTATATATTCAAATTCAATAAACTATTTTTAAATATTTAAATTGTGACTCCTGGAACAAGTGCGAAATATGTAATATACCAGCTTATTGAAATCAGTTTTATTATTGTTTCAACCCTTTTTGACCACCTTATTCATAAATTTCTCCCAGCAGAATTGAAACCAAGCCAATTAAATGAAACAAAATAAAGTTAAGGCAAAATAATATTAATATTTACTTCAAAATTCTGATTAAATATTTATTAAAAACAAGTCGAATTCAACATCTTTCGAAACAATTATTTAAAACTTTTGTTGTTGGTTTTTGCGGTCTTTCTTGTTTTTACATATTTGTAAGTTTTGCAAGCTCGAGACACAGAGAAACAATAATTCGTAATGAATTTTAATTGTCAGTTTTTTTGGGAAAAATTGATAATTGGAGAAAAATTACATTGTTAAATCACAGCGATGGATAGGATTACATGTTTCAGGGCTTCCAAGCTCATCATCAGATCCCTTTTCGGACACTGGGATATGAACCAGTGTCTGCACCAAAGCCGCTGTTAGAAAATTCTAACATCTAAGCTATGATGCCCTGTGACGTCACAATGCATTTATCTCCACTTCAATTAATTCATTTTTGTTTGTTTGTTCTTGCCAACAGTGAGCACACATTGTTGTTAGACCTTCGGTCATACGTACGAATGTGTGTGCTGGACTTTTTTGTTTGTACATATTTAAGTACGTAAACCCGTGCTGCGGTTCTTAATATTTTGTTGTTGGTTTTTGCGGTCTTTCTTGTTTTTACATATTTGTAAGTTTTGCAAGCTCGAGACACAGAGAAACAATAATTCGTAATGAATTTTAATTGTCAGTTTTTATACCCAGCGTACTAGTACTAGTACAAGGGTATTATAACTTTGTTGGGATAACGGTTGGTTGTACAGGTATAAAGGCATCGAGATAGATATAGACTTCCTTATATCAATATGATCAGGATCGAAAAAAAGTTTGATTGAGCCATGTCCGTCCGTCTGTCCGTTAACACGATAACTTGAGTAAATAATGAGATATATTCACCAAATTCGGCATGCGTACTTATTTGGGTTCAGAATAGATTGGTATTGAAAATGGGTAAAATCGGATCGATGTCGAAAATTTCGAAAAACGTATAAAACGGGTTAATTCAATATCAGAAGCAGCTACAATGATAAAATTTGCAATATGTATTGATTTAGATGTTCTAAGGCCGATTTTATAAAATTTTTTGAAAAGGGGCGTGGCACCGCCCACATATATTTGAAGAAATTTTCAAATTTTGACCCTTAATAACTTCAGAACAGTTAATGCTAGTATAACGAAATTTTGTAGAGGGCATACTATTGTTTTCTTGAATTCAGATATAGAAAATAAACGAAATCGCTTGGCGACCACGCCTACTTTTTCATAAAAGTTATATTGAAAGGAGGTGGAAATATTGAAAAGTCCATATCTAATTAACTGATACCGCTATAATAATATAATTTGGCACATACATCAATTTTCATATTCTTTACATTATTTTTGCAACATTTTGGAAAGTGGGCGTGGCACCGCCCACTTATGAGTCAAGCAATTTTCAAATTCGACTGCTAATAACTTCAGAACGGTGTGAGATAGATTTACGAAACTAGGTATCAGGCATGTTATGTTTATGTAGAGTACTACCACAGAAAATAAGAAAAATCTGTGAACGACCACGCCCCTTTTTGGACCAAAGTTTTCTAAACAAGAGTTAGGAAACCGGAATATGCAATATCTGTTTAACTGATAAAGATATAATGCTAAAATTTAGTACACTCATTCATTTGATGCTGTTATTAGTGTTGTTTAAAGGTTTTTGGTAATATTTTGGAAAATGGGCGTGGCACCGCCCACAAGTGAATAAACAAAATATCAACATCTCACTATTAACAAGCCACTGTGAAAGTATCATAAAGATATGCGATGAAAATTGATGTTCAAATAGGGACAAACAACGTAATAAAATCCGTGGGCGTGCAATCACCCACTTTTTCAAAATTATGTAAATATTGATTAATGGGCACATATATCCGTATATCAAAAAATTTCACAAAATACGTTAAAAGTTATATATAGGACATGGTATAACCCTTGAAAAGATCGATTGAGTACTTTTGGCTCATGTAAGCGGTTAAAGCTTTATAAGCAAGGGGCGTTGCCGCGCCCACCAAATTCGCTATTGTTTAGGCTCGGAAAATATATTGGTTTTTAAAATGGGCGAAATCGGATGAAAACCACGCCCCCTTTTTCTGAAAACTAACGCTGGGTATTTAATGTTCGGTTCACCCGATCTTAGACTTCCTTACTTGTTTTGGGAAAAATTGATAATTGGAGAAAAATTACATTGTTAAATCACAGCGATGGATAGGATTACATGTTTCAGAGTTTCCAAGCTCATCATCAGATCCCTTTTCGGACACTGGGATATGAACCAGTGTCTGCACCAAAGCCGCTGTTAGAAAATTCTAACATCTAAGCTATGATGCCCTGTGACGTCACAATGCATTTATCTCCACTTCAATTAATTCCCTTTTGTTGTACATGTAATCGTATCCATCGCTGTGATTTAACAATGTAATTTTTCTCCAATTATCAATTTTTCCTAAAAAAACTGACAATTAAAATTCATTACGAATTATTGTTTCTCTGTGTCTCGAGCTTGCAAAACTTACAAATATGTAAAAACAAGAAAGACCGCAAAAACCAACAACAAAATATTAAGAACCGTAGCACGGGTTTACGTACATAAATATGTACAAACAAAAAAGTCCAGCACACACATTCGTACGTATGACCGAAGATCTAACAACAATGTGTGCTCACTGTTGGCAAGAACAAACAAACAAAAGGGAATTAATTGAAGTGGAGATAAATGCATTGTGACGTCACAGGGCATCATAGCTTAGATGTTAGAATTTTGTAACAGCGGCTTTGGTGCAGACACTGGTTCATATCCCAGCGTCCGAAAAGGGATCTGATGATGAGCTTGGAAGCTCTGAAACATGTAATCCTATCCATCGCTGTGATTTAACAATGTAATTTTTCTCCAATTATCAATTTTTCCCAAAAAAACTGACAATTAAAATTCATTACGAATTATTGTTTCTCTGTCACACCGCTCTGCTGGCAAGAATAGGTTCAACAAAAATGGGCACAAAAACTGTGAATGAGGTCTTGTCTGGGACCATCCTAGATCCTGGGACCATCCTTAATTTTATTTACTAGTAGTTTTGCAATTTTTTTTAAATGTGTGACTTTTGTCAATTTATTTGAGTAATAGAAACCACCTACACGAACAAACATACAAAAACTAGTTTTGAGAAGATTTTTTGGTCAAATGTATATTTTTGAAGGTCCTAAAGGGTTAAAGTGGGATATTTCGCGAAAACGAGCAGTCCCGATTTTACTGAAAACGTAGTTCGACATCTAGGATGGTCCCAGACAAGACCTCATTCACAGTTTCTGTGCCCATTTTTGTTGAACCTATTCTTGCCAGCAGAGCGGTGTGCTGTGTCTCGAGCTTGCAAAACTTACAGATATGTAAATTATTTAAAACTATATAATAAAAACTAAAAACAATTCAAAAAAAATTCATCTGAATAATACATGAGAGTTTAGACTCGTGTGACTCCTGGGACACTTTTCAAAATAGTCTAGAAACCATAGTATGACCCTTTTAACTCAAAAAATGTATTTAGACGGTGAACAGCCTCTTTATACTTACTTTCAGAAATATCTGGCTTCGTAGGGTCATTCCTAAGGTCACCAGACCAATTTGTGTGCCTTTTCGTGTGAATCCTGGGACACCCCATATGAACCAATTTAATGAAGGTATACACAAAAATTACATACCCTTTTTTATTTTATGTTATGCAATTATTTTAATTTTTCTCTGCTTTACTTGAATGACTAGCAAATTTTTTTTCTATAAATGAAAATATCGCTAATGCAGCAATGCAAACATGACCAAACTTTTTCCGCAAAATAGTAAGATGTGAAGTCAAAGTTATAAGGACAAAAATTTTGGGTTTTTACATATTTTTCTATATTTCTGTTACCATATTAGGAAAATATACACATGTAGTTACAGATAACTGAATAAATAGGAATGATAAGTTAGTAGCATTTAAAATTTTATGTCGTTTTCCTCTTTTGGCTGGAATGTCCCATATGCTACCTGTTGTCCGGCGATACTCGGACATAAAAAATATATACATACATATCTATGTATACTTGACTTAGAGAACCTATATTTGAGTGTATGTGTGATACATATGAACAAGTCTTTACATAGAACAAAACTGTTATTGACCGCTCTACCAAATTTATCTAAAAATATGTGTTTCTGATGTATTCACTTCAAAGCTATTCAACAATAATCCTTGAACAGATTTTTGAAGGCAACCCTATATCATTGGATTCGCATATGCCTTTGACACTGATATACAATTTGTTCACTTACGCCGTGGGTAAAAAATTCATGCAAAAATGCGCTTTTCAAAAATTAATTGATTGGATTGTTCGAGGCAACCCTCTCATAAAATATTTTATATCATTATAAGGTGTATTTAATTTACATATTTACTCGATGGGTGAAGGTCGTCGCTTTATCGATTCTCCGACTATAAGTTTTAAGATTTTCATATATCTTTTAAATTGAAAATATACATCAATTATTTGCCCTGTCGGAAAAACAACAAAACAAAATAAAATATATTATAACTCCTTCAACTGCGAGTATCGCATTTCATACATCCGAAAATAACCGCTCTCCAATTAATATGTTCTGATAGGTATAAAAACAGGATTTGAAATGACTTGGTTAGAAAAGTATGTTTCGTAACATTAATTAGAACTGTATCCGTAAAAGAAAATTCTTACTTGTTTATAAATATTTTAAAACATGCGTTTTATAAATTTCGATATTAAATTATTTCCGTACCAATTATACATTCTTGAAAAGGTTTCATGGCCAAGAAGAGCTGAAAGAAGGTGGAAGATATAATATGACTTTAACTTTGGATCAAAAACTATATCGCATCGCACGGCTAGAAATCAGCAGTGTCACGAGCAGTGACCAAGGAGAGTACCGTGCTCTAGCAAGAAATCAACACGGTGAAGGATTGGCTACCATTAATCTGAACTTCGAAAGCGGTTCAAAAAAGTAAGGCATCATTTCTATGATCATTTCGGTACAGAAAAACAAAATTGTTATATAGTACAACGTGAATAAAGGCATCACTTTTTTACATGCATCTATACACAACTATAATAAGAAATAAGATAATTGTAATACTCGCAGAGACCTTTTATTTATTGTAAAGTTATACATCATAGGTATCACGACTACGAATGGGAAATACATACATATACCAAGGTCTTCAGAATAACTGAGAGCCAGCAGTGAAAGTTGAACAAGAAGTATCTGGGATACATCTGGAATATATTAGACAGAATTTGGCGGAATATAGGGAAACCTAATAAAATACTTAGTAACAACCAAGTATTACAGACATTGTGGCTTTGAATATAAACAAACAAGTCGACTGCTTTAGTACATGTCTATGAGTCTATACAAATTATTTCTTGTTACATATATTATATTTATGTATTTACTCTCTAGGGTATATCCTAAAAAATCTATGCCAAACACCATCCTGGTATAGAAAAACTTTAAGGGCCCGTTTACTGAATGTTTGATTAACTGCTAATGCAAGATTTTATCAGAGCTTGGCCCAAAAACCCTTTACTCAATGTCTGATTATCAATGATGCGCTGATTATCTTCTGATAAAAGATATAAAAGGATAGACCTATGATTAAATGTTGATCACGGTAAAAATTGGCAGCTGCAAGTAAACATCTGATTTTCTGATAAATTATTTTGCAAACATATTATATATACGTTCACAATGCAAATTTTCACAGTGACCAATTATATCATAATGACTTAATCGGACTTTTGTGTAAAAGAATATGTCATTCTAAGCCAAGCCATGATTAGGTTATCATATGATAAAGTTGATCATAACAAGACCTTGAGTGAACGGTCCTAATGCTACTTCGCGTTGGTTAATATCTAATAAAGCCATTGAAAACCATTAATTTAGAAATCTTATTTGGCGGATTTTTATTACTAATTTCAATGTTAAATTCATGAGTACAAAAAAATTTAATGATGAGAGGTATGTGCTTTTCGGCGAAGCCAACATACTCAATTAAAACCGATTGCCTTTGCTGATGTCACGTGTTGCACGGTGGAAGCAGATTAAAAGAGAGATTACCACTCCGATGGAGGGATCAAGTGCAGACCACTGTGCGATCTCGCGGTGTCTTCAATTACCACAACGAAGACCCACTAACCATTTAAAAAAAAGAAGATACCTACCTCAGTTGTGTTATTTCTAAATTTTGTCGAAAAACTAGCCTACCTAGCAGATATAGTTTGGCAAAATTTAACAACTGATTTCAGAAGAAAAAAGGGCTTTGTTTGAATTTTTGAGGGAAGCGATTTTTTTTTTTAATGAACCGTAATGTAATAGCTACAGCTTAAGTAAAGTCATGTAAAATTTTAATCAATTGGGTTTATAGCAGGGTTTCCCAACTTTCTTTATGGTGAGTCTTCTATAAATGATGTTGTCACGACCCCTCCCCCTTACTTTTTCAACAAATAAAACAAATCTCATTATGTTTAGTGTCATTGTTGATTCTCAACCAAAGTATTCAAAGTATCGGAGAAATCCGTCTTCCAGCGCTCGCAAGTGGTTTTATTGTCAATTTAAATTTTACCATTTGTTTGTTATTTTTGGTTGCTTAGAAAGCGGAAATACAGGCCATCATGCGCAGATAATATATCCATTCTGATGCCATTAGTAGCTGCCTTCAACCAGTCCATTACCCCATTTGTCATTCCCGATGCGGTGTCCCTTTACCGCCCATTAGTTCTTTTCACGCCAGTAGAGCAGTCAGTTTCGACCACGCAAACTTGCGGCCTACCGACTACCATTGAAGTACTTTCCAGCCAATTCTTGTTCAACTGTCACAAGCCGCTCGAATAGAAACCTGCTTGAAAAAATTCGCTTTGGTTTGGTTCTCCCTAGCTAACACAATCTACGAAAGCACCATTTTTGCAGACCGCTAGGTTACAATTGGAGAGGGTAACGGCATAGGTAAGCTACTTGAGAAAATTTGGTCTGTAAGTCGGTGGTGAGCTTGATGATGTATTTTAGAACTCTAATTTTGTGGACCTCTGCAGGGAATATATGAACACTAGTCATTAAACAGGACACCGCCACCGTCACGGACGTAACTTTATGGCGCATCGTTGTAAAGCAAATGGTGTGTCCTACCAGAATATGTAATGCATTGTATTTTTTCACTTTATATCTGCAAATATAATTATTAGATATACGATGTACGTCTGTGTTTAGGATAGAAAATATGTCTCTAATGGGTCAATTCTGGTGTTGTTACAATATTCGCTTTACTGGCAATTAAACAATTCGGAAATTTTTGGTATTCTCCTGGTTTAAGTTGTAGTTGAACCAAAATAGGTGGTAACGTGGCGTAACCACGAACAGTTTCACGTGTTTTGTATTTCTGTGGACAGATTTTATACAAATTTTATACATACATATATCTATTAGTTCACAAGAATTAATAAACAATTTAAGCACTTTTTTACACGAAGTTTTGTTCGCGTTTTTGACAGCGTTGGCATGTACGTTAGATAATCTGTTTGTTTTTGACAGCGTTTGCATGTACTTTAGATAATCTACGAGTACAAAATTGCTGGTTACGCTCAGAATCGACCCGTAAGTGACAACAAAATTCCACAACTGGTAGAGGATATATCCCATTTCCACGTTAGCCATGTACATATCTAGGTTGCGCGATTTCAACGTAGAATCGGGACCATATATTGCTACTGTTATTTAAGTGGGCATGGAACCATGCAAGGTGTGTGTAAAAAATGTCGAATTTACTCAAAAGAAGTGCCTTCATTCACTATAAAATAAAACTAATAGTTCTAAGAAAGTTAAACAATACGATTTCAAATTATTAATACAGAGTTCCGGACGGTAAATCGCCTCGTTTTCCAAAAAAACCAACCATACGACAAGAGGAAGATGTATTAATAATGGAATGTATATTGGAAGCACACCCTGTACCAGATGTAACATGGCACTGCTCGGAAAAAAAAATTGAGGATTCAAATCGTACCAAAATGTCAAGAAGGGTTATTTCCAAGGACACATTTGTATTAACATTGGAGATTCAAAATCCTACAAGCTACGATGGTGGCAATTATCGATGTAATGCCGTAAATGTGTATGGCGAAAGCAATGCCAATATAGCACTGAATTTCGAAGGTATCTATCAATATATAAATACGGTGCAAGACATTTGTCCGATTTCAATGAATTGTGTACCGATATGTATAAAATAGAATTATCCAGTGACCGAAATGTAAAAAAAAAAACAAAATGGATAGAGTAGTGATCCTTGGCAAACGGGTACACAAACCTCAACAATATTGTATCAGTTGAGAAAAATTGGGAATTATATATAAACCCGAACTTTTATATCGCATACATAACCACTTCCGCTATATCAGGTTTTCATACTAAAGGTATTTCTTGCTGACCCCTTCATAAATGAACTAAGTAAATAAATAAAAAATAAAAAAAAATTAAATAAATAAATAATAATAAATTAGCAGGTTGAAAAACTTCCGGCCCCATCAAGGTATAGGCAATTATATATATTTACTTGAGTTTGGGATGTCAACAAATTATTTTTAAAATAATACAAAAAAAAGTGAAAGAACGTCATTTAATCGCTACTGTGATCGCACATTCTTATGCATTTCACCGCGACTGCCTGCCACTACATATTTAATATTCCCGTAAGCTTTCAGTCGAACGCAAGTTTTAAGAAGGACATCTTGGTGAAACACGGTTGTACCCATCGTCCTAGTGGCAAAGATTACTAGCCCTGTTTTTAGAGACGTTGAGCATCACTGTGTATGTCCAACCAATCAACTTCCTATATGCCTATGACACAGAGCCCAAGCAGTGCTCGCCTTACTACGGAGCCGACAAAGCAATGCAAACATATCTACTGCCATAATTTGAACAATTGTCACTGAATTTAATTTTCTTTTAGTTCAAGCATAGGGATTTAAAAATCATTCACATACATATCACTTCTATATTGGCAGTAATATATATCAATGTCTAAAAATTACGAAATAATTTTCAGCATTTTAGTACCGTTTTTGTATGTGTATAGTTCATGTGTATCTGCTAAAAATTTTTCCATACAATCAATTGACAGAGTATATCTACATATTTCTATTCATGCATAATTTCAATGAAAATGTATTTTGATATAGTCGTATGGTTCATACGTGTATTATGTTTAACAAAGAATGCTTCATTTATTTGTAATAATTCATTAAAGTTCTCTGCACTATGCTTTTGTTCGTACAGTAGTACCGCAGGTGGTTAGCGTCTCGGAAATTATTTTTTTATATATACCTAGTAGTGCTTCGCACGCAGGTATATCAACTTCATTCGCCTAACGGTAGTATGTAACGGCATAAACGAATCGAGATAGATATTGACTTATATGTATCAAAATGTTCAGGAGGAAAAGAGAAATTAATTGAGCCAGGGCTGTGCGCAGGAATTAGCCTTGGGGGGGGTTTTAATTTAGATTTGCTTTCGCATATATTTTTCACTAAGATAAATATATTTGCTGAAACAGATACCTAGACCCATATATCATAAATTTAAATGTTCTTTAACTTTTCTGAAACTACATACTCTGATGCCTAAAACTATACCCTAGAAAAATTGTTTGGTTGTACACATTCAGTGTTGCCATTTTGGTACTTTTAGAGCTAGATCTAGCTCTTTTTTTTTGGCGTTTAGCTCTAAAGTTCTGTTTTAGCTCCTAGCTCTTTTTCTGGTCCTTTCTTTTCATTTTTAGCTCTTTTTTGGCTACAAATTTATTTGGACAAATGGTATTGTAAAATTAAGAAAGTTTTTATTTCTTTTATAATCGATGTCTAAATTATTATATTAGTTTCATTGTGTACCATGTGGCAACTCAATTTCCCTCACCGATAACAAATGCCTAAATCGGTTAACTTGGTCGAGTAACATTCATAAATGCCATATATTTATATTGCAAGAATTAAAATGGAAAGGTAAAAGTAAATTGTGTGTAAACAACACTTTCCTAATTTGCTAAAGATTCTTAACAACCTTACTAATGGACTGCTTCAAGCTTAGAAACTTACCTGCACTTTGTTTAGGGAGAAAATGAAATTGAAATGAAATTGAAATTTTTTTTCTTACACAAATTTATATGAAGAAAAATTCACTTACTTTGTCAAAAAAAAAACTAAGCGTTCCTCTAAAGTTTTTGGTAACTTTTTTTCAATTTCAGCTAAATTAAAAATCAATTGCATAGGTACACTGCCGTCCTATGTGGGTATCAGTATATCTTTAATAAAACTCTAGATAAGTTGTGTCTGTATATTGGGAATTTCTTTGAAAATATGACTGGGGATGACTTGGGAAATGTTTAGGCACAACTAACAAGTCAAATGAAAAGGAGATGACAAAATGTCTAAGTTAGAGTATTAATAAACGGTTCAGTTGGCGTCCATAGACATAAACGGGATAGGATGTGGAAAAAAAATATTGTTCTGAACCTTCTCTGCCTGTATATTGTCTTCTCAAGTGAGGGTATCAGAATTTTATGAACTACTTACATCCCGAGCAACGCCGGGTTTCCTGCTAGTAAAAAATAAGGTTTATGAAGTTTTATTGACACAATTCGGAAAATATGAAATGTGCTATGTTTATTTTCCCCAGACTATTGATAAACGTCCATGAAAATGGCGATCTTTATCTTCTGTTAGGTAAATTAAAATAAAAACCTCACAAAATGTTTGAAAACATTCAAATAGTTGAACGTTGTCGCTCATCTGCTCTCCAAAGTTCATTTTCTCACAATTCTCTTTACGCCTACAACAAAAAGTGTCAGAATACACCCGAAATCTTTCATATAATTGAGCCTTGCATTTCATTCGCTCTACAATATTCATTTCTTCTCTCCGAAAAGGCTCCAATTACGGACTCTTTTTGGATGCTTTTTTTGGAGTGCTCCGACTTTGGAAAGCTGGGATTATTCGCACTTTTATGAATACATGGCTATAATTAAAGTCGGTTTAACATTGCAACTCTTCGAGGTACGGAAAATAATTCTGTCAATACTCATGAAAAAAGTAGAAGTCAGCTAGTCACTTGACACAACCGTAGTATCATTTGGCCATGACATCAATTGTACTTGGATAAATTAGGGACGTGCAATGAACAGATTAAATCATATTTTGATTCGTCATAATTCTGATTCATCAAAACCTAATTAATCAGGTCCTGAATAGTACTGTTCACAGTACTTGTTAATTGAAACAACTTTGTAATTTCGGAAAGCTCCAAGTGCACTTCAAAGTGCAGGACTTATGTATTGGCCAACCTTATTCTTTGCAACTTTCACAAATTCTTCTTCCGTAAAATTATTTTAATTAATTTTGTCAAAAATTATGAGTCAAGATTCAATACAAGATTTATAAACTGTATTTTGAAAATTTTTGCAAAATCATTGCAACTTAGATTTCGCCATGGGGGGGGTTTTAACCCCCAAAACTCCCCCGTGCGCACGGGCCTGGATTGAGCCATATCCGTCCGTCCGTCCTTCCGCCCATCTGTCCGTCTGTCCGTCCGTCCGTCTGTGAACACGATAACTTGAGTAAATCTTGAGATATCTCAATGAAATTTGGTATGCAGGTTCCTTTCACTTATCTCGGAGCGCTATTGAAAACAGGCAAAATCGGTTAAAAGCCACGCCCACTTTCTTTACATATAATATTTATGAAAATACAAAAAGAGTGATTATTCAGTACATAATACATACACCTATAAGGATAATATTTGGTGCGCACTTTAGCGTTAAGGCAAAATATACATTTTTGAAGAAATTATCTTCTTTTTTTATTTTCATACCTTTCATGGACATGGGGAAAGCTATTTATATTTTCTTATCTAGTGATAATTTAATTTACCACTCACAACAGAAGTGTTTTTAATCGAAAACAATCAGTTGCCTTTATAACTTTTTTTCAGTTATTAAAATAGACTTGAGTAAATTGGTATACCAAAACAGATCACTACTAGGTATTTAATGTTCGGTTACACCCGAACTTAGACTTCCTTACTAGTTTTAAATTTAGTTTGATTTTAACAGGGTTGAGTCACTTTGAATAAAAAGCTTAAAATTTAAAAAACTTAAATTTTATTTACTAATTTAAAAAAAAATTAAGTGGTTAGTGAATTATTTTGGGTTAGTCAAACTTTTTTGATAAGCTAATAAAGTTTCAATGAAAAATAGGACAACGCGATGGAGCAAAATTATACCCGCAAGAGCGTTCGTCATAATATGTCTTCATAAAGTTTTTTTTTGTTATTTCTGCATAAATTGAGATTTACTGGGTTGATAAGATGCAAGTTAGAACCATTGCTGGACAAAATAAGCTTTTTAACGCGACTTGCTGTGGGAATATTTCTCAAAAAACTTATTTTTTTTTCAGGGTAATTTCAGTATAATTTCAGGGGTGTTGTTTTCGGGACTTTTTTGAGGATCTTAAGTTTAGAAATGAACAAGAAATGACTTATGCTTATATTGACGTGTTCACCAGCTAACAAAGTGTTGGTGTCTGTACCACTTAGTAGGAATGGGCTGATAATATTTAATTTTCATTGGTTGTGGTGTCGAGTGTTTGAAAGTCGTCGAAGTCTGGAGTCCCTGTTATGTACTTCAAGGCAGTCCCTAGAATGTTAATACCCCTGGGGATGATGCACTTTTACAGAGGACACCCGATTCAATATATCGTTGGCGTCCTTTTTCAGGAACTTTTTTAAAGTGCGATTGTGAGAATTGTTTAACCAACATATCTGTTTCTTTAGCTATTGTATCGAATGTTGACAAATTAGTTGTATGTTAAAGAAAGCTATGCGCTCATATACCGCCGGATGTTGCTGGAATGTAGTTTAGCTGGTGTAATTTAGTATCTCCGTATTAGTTTATTTTTGTGTACCTTCCGCCCGTCAATTATGATAAAGGTTTCAGAATTCTTTCGAATTAAGTTTCCTATAAAAAGTTCGAAAACTTGTTTGTTATTCTTCTATTAGTTTTAACGGAAGCCGTATCACCTGGGTTATACTGTTGCGTTCGTCTCTTTCCATTAAGTATTTGTAAATTAGATTGCTGAATATGCGTGTCTTGTTTTTATTTCCTTTATTAGTTAGTCCGGTGTTGTATGTATTGCATCTATTGGTTTTTTGTCCATTAGTGAACCGATTCTGCGGCTTTACTTAGCTGTGGCTACAAGATATCAGTATCAAGCTTCGGACATCTGGAAACTTCCGTTATCGTGAAACTTCCAACAGTCCGTTAGTTGAACTGTGAACAGTTGGAGTTGTATAAATTTCGGTGCAAAAGTGATTTTTGATAGTTTCCGAGTTCAGTGATCTTTCATTGTCACAAACTAACACCCTGTTGTACAAATTGAGAAGTTGGTAAATTGGTTCGTTAACATCAACTTTGGCTCTGAACTTGTCCAATAATGTGAGAAAAAGTTTCTTATCTGTTGAGTAAATTTCAACATGAAGGATTTCCCCTGGATACGAAAGTATATAAGTTGATCCTATTTCAGCGTTTGGAGGATGCCGCTGATACTTGGCCTCATGACATATCTTGCAGTTGGAAATTGTTTATTTTCTTTGGTTTTCACGATGAGCTCGGTTATGTTCAGTTGGAGTAATATCGCTTTGATCATCCTTGTTGAAAACATTTATTATTTGTGTGGTAGTGTAACGGAACTTCACGACCGGAAAAGCTGTGACTAGTTAGCTCGGCTTGAATCTTCCCCAAAATGAGCAACTCGCACTGCAAGCCGTTCACATTTGGATTAATACACTGCTTTATAGTGTTTGTTAGTTCTTCTGTACTATTAAATGATATTAGATGCCTCATTCTTATTATTGTTATTATTTCTTTATTCGGTCAATGATACCAATATCGTACAGACTAGATATGTACAGGAAATTGCTTACTGACTTCATAGGCTGATCTAGATTTTTGTAAATATTGTTAATTTCGCTGACTGCCCTAGTAAAGGGCGCGAGGTAGTAGTAATTAGATTTAACTGTAATAAGATAGAAAGGGTAGTGGGAACGTAGCTAAAAATTTAATGCACTACGCGTTTTACTACCACTATTTCTTTAGTGATAGTTAAAACATGAGTTTAACAACACTAAATATTAATGATAGTGAGAAAAATATTCACTATCACTAGCCCCTCAGTGGTAGTGGAAAAGCAAATACAAAAAAAAAAAACATTTAGTGATAGTGAAAATCCAATACCACTACCACTATCCTTTTAGTGATAGTGGAAAAAACTGAGCTATCATTAAGTTATAAGTAAACACAGCTTATTTGCATATGCACACCATGAATTGTAAGTAGGTATGTACATTAAGGTGCCTCGCCAAGAAAAGTTGCACTGTTTCCCCCGGAATTTAAAAATTCACTCTTTTCTAAGGACTCCCCCAAAATATTTCTAGAAAATACTAAGATTTACTGGAGCTAAACCGCTTTACAAAAACGCTAAAAATATCCTTTTTTATGTATAAAAGGTGTATGAAAAATTTTTTTTTAATAAAAAGCATCTGAGATGATGGAGTGCAAAAGGTAAGCATAAAAAAGTTTGAAGATTTGATCGATATTGTTAGTGTATAACCATGTGCTAATATTCGCAATGTGAAAAATTGGACCAAAAGGTGTTCAATTTTGCAGAAATGACAACGTCTCGAAAATACCTTCCAAAATATACCCTAATTGTCTAAATCCGTCAATAATTGGGTGAGTTATTAAAGTTTTCCACAAACCTACCGAAATATGACCAAAAACCACATCATACATCTTAATATTTATATTGCGTTGATAAAATTTTCAAACTTTTTTATGCTTAACTTTTGTACTCCAGCTCATCATCTCATGTGCTTTTTATTACTCCAGTAAATCTTAATAATTTTTCGAAATATTTTGCCCAAGTTCTTAGAATACATTGAAGTTTATAATTTCGATGGAAACAGGGTGTACATTTTTTTTGTATGGAGCGTGAGGCGCCTTAATGTACGGGAAAAACCATTGTTTTTCAATACATACATTGCATGTATGTATGTACGTATGTACTTAAATATAAGTGGTAGTGCAATTTTTATTGTTTTTCAATACATACATTACATATATGTATGTACGTATGTACTTAAATATTAGTGGTAGTGCATTTTTTTCACTTATTTGTTTGCACAAAAATGCCCAGCCCTGGAACGATTTGGGACATTGGATGGATAGGGATCGACGAAATGAAGTGGATAGAGACCAAAGCGAGTAAAGCTGCGCTGTAATGCTCAATATTGTCGGTATGAGAATCATATAAAGGGTTCCAGATAATTGATGAGTACTCCAACTTAGCCCAGATTCAAAAGTGCGTAAGGATAACTCTGTTCACATGAGTGACAAAAAAAATACCTCGGCCGAGGGCCGTTGATGTTTAAAAATCGAGTAATTTGAACATATACGATTACGTGTTCTAGACAAGGTTAAATGAAAGAATTTTTTATGTTGAGCAACAGCTTGTTTTCCGCAATAAATGAAGATATTATTTTTATGGTAAGTGGCAATAAAAAGATTTTTTTACCATTGACAGACTAGAAACCATGCAATATTTTCTGGTATGTAAAAAGTTTGTGGTAGATCGGGGTAAATTTATATAATTTTTCAAAAATGTGCAAAAACATGATTTTGTGATTTCGGCCAGCTTTGAAAATCTGTATAAAATAATTGCGACATACTGCAATTTTTTCTTATCTTAGATAATGTTTCCTAAACCTTGGTTTATATATGAGCTGATATTCAAATCTTAAAAGAGCACCCAGAGCACAGGGGGTTTGTTCAAATTATACTAATTTTGGGGTCTAAAAACATTTTTTCTCAGAAACGGGACATGATGGAAATTTTTGGACCACGGATTCGTGTTCCGCTTAAAAAAAATCATAAGGAGTATTTTTGTTTTTAATTTTGCAGTACAATAACAGGGTGCTGTAACTAGTGCCCTAAAAACGAATAATTAATTTTATTTACTAGTAGTTTAGCAATTTTTTTTAAAAAGTGTGACTTTTGTCAATTTATGTTAGTAATAGAAACCACCTACACGAACAAACATACAGAAGCTATTTTTGAAAAGATTTTTTGGTCAAATGTATATTTTTGAAGCTCCTAAAGGGTTAAAGTGAGATATTTCGCGAAAACGAGCAGCCCCGATTTTACTGAAAACGTAGTTCGACATTTAGGATGGTCCCAGACAAGACCTCTTTCACAATTTTTGTGCCCATTTTTGTTGAACCTATTCTTGCCAGCAGAGCGGTGTGATATGGTCATCCTCCTGATAACTGGGCATTCCCATATTCTCCAAAACATTGATAAATATGCTTTAAACTAATCGCCAGATCTTATAAGGTTATTCAAAAAGACCCCGAACTGATTTCTAAAAGTTTCTGTAATCCCTTCCAATAAGTGATACCCCAACCCGTCATAGCAACTGCATTTCGTTGCATATACCTCAAATACCCTACCGTGTTTTCTGTCAGCCCTGTGGTAACAAAAAGAGCCAAGGCTCATAAGGTAACAGCAACGTAAACATCCAAGCTCAGTGGATGAAACCTGAAAACAGGTTAGTATGATCGCTTGCCATTAGGAGTGGGATTTTTTTCGAATAATATTCGAATAAACGAATACAAATATTCGTTGCAAAAAATTCGAATAGTAGGTATTTATTCGTTTATTCGAATAGTACTATTCGAATATTTTTGTTAATAGGTTTTTAAAACGATATTCGCTGTTTTCTTTGCTTGTACCTATGAGCGTGCATTTATGTTTTGTATGTATGTATGTATGTATGTTTGCGTGTACAAATGTGTGCCCAAGCAGTAACAATATTTCTTTCATTATTCGAATAGTGGTAACGAATAGTTGTATTTATTTATTACTCTTATTCTAGAATAAATCACACAATTTTTTTTTTATTATTTGGTCCATTTTGGTGCAAGAACATCAAAGCTGATACAAGATAGGGTTTTAATTTGCTTCTTGAGGGTGTAGTAGTAGATGCGCAAAATTTAATTTTTTCAAACGTATTTAGAATACCTAGTCAATATTATTAAAATATATTAATTCGACATCCCTCATGCAAGTAGGTCCTTTGTGTTCATTTAGTTAACGAGCTTAGAGATCCAAATTTAAAACAAATAGTCGCGCTTTATGCAATTCTTCAGTTGTTCAATAAAAAATCTACCTACTAATGATCCTCCTTAACCAGCCCATTCAATACAAAGAGTTCGCAAATTTCTATGACCATACCTACTTACGTGCATATGCAAGTAGATATAGACATATGAGTATTTAACAAAATATAGGAAGCAGGTAGATAGTATTAGTTGCTTTACGCAAATTAAACTATTTACACATGTGAACATGAAAGATCGGCACGAACCCGTCCTTTTGTTACCATAATAAATAGTATACATTATGAATTTCGGCCCTGGCATCTCTTGCTTGAAGCCCTAGCACAAAACTTACCAAGCAAATGTAGCTGCAATAAACATATAAATGTACACATACATATGTATTTATGTATAGTAACTTTATAGTATTTACTATTTGCAGCTTCAATTATAACAAATAATTGTAATTTATTATTCCCACAACACTGTACAAATATCTATTTAATTATTAAGATAATAATCCAAAAATTATTCAACCACCATTAACCGAATAAACACAACTAGTCGTTACCACTATTCGAATAATGAAAGAAATATTGTTACTGCTTGGGCACACATTTGTACACGCAAACATACCTACATACATACAAAACATACACAACATAAATGCACGCTCATAGGTACAAGCAAAGAAAACAGCGAACATCGTTTTTAAAATCTATTAACAAAAATATTCGAATAGTGCTATTCGAATAAACGAATAATACTATTCGAATAAACGAATAAAAAATTCGAATAAATACTATTCGAATTTTTTGTACCCGCCGAATAAAAGTTTTATTTATTCGAATAATTTTTATTCGAATAGTCCCATGCCTACTTGCCATCCATTTGACCCGACGGCCCCGGCTGTAGATTGGTGCTAGGAGGCTTTCCAGAAGGCATTAGGACAAATTTTCCAGAAGCCTAAAGGTTGTGAACCAGAAGCAAAATCACACATACATAGCACAACTGTCTGCGACTGGAAATATGGGACGTCACATGTAGGCTCTCTCAAACCTAACCAAAACTTGGCCACACATAGCCACTCTTTTAATCGCAAACAAAATTTATACGTGCCTAAACCTTCGTTTTTCAATTACTTTTTCAATTCCTTTGAGGAATGGGTAATTTGTAATTTTTTTCCATTGCTTGTAATGTAATTGAAAAATTTTCAATTACATTTTCAATTCCTTTCAAAGCCAATTACTTTTGAAATTACAGTTCCACAAAGTAATTTTTTTCATTCAGCTGATGGCCTCTAGCTAGTGCTGTAATTTTTGTATTTTTTGTAGGTATATTTATATAATTTAAATAAACATTATTATTATTATTATTTTCAATTCATTGTAATCAATTCCTTGTAATTGAGCCTCAAAAAATGATAATGATTGCTTTTTGATAGGCGCGACTCTGGATTTTGCTGTAAGCAGATTAATCCGAATAGTTCTAGCGCTATCTATGGTACGTATGTAAATTCCACACCCATAAGCTCGAATAGACGAATCGCAAAAACCATGGAGCTGAAGAGATTGTAGACTTGTCGCAACGCAATAACGTGAAATTTTAATAGTTGAGAGCTCCGACAAACTGTCAACAATTGTAAGCCAAGCAGACTGAATATTTTGAGGTACCGATTCATCCCAGTCCAGTTTTAGCAGCCATAGTTCCTGAAGAAGGATTTTCGAAGTAATTATGATGGGTGCTAAAAGTCCAAGTGGGTCAAAAAGCGAAGATGCAATTGATAAAATCGACCTTTTTGTCACTCGCCCCTTGAGGCCTTTCTTTGGCTGGAAAGAGAATAAAAACAAGTTATTAGTTTGATCCCACCTCAGGCCAAGTGTGCTAGTGATAGAAGAGTCAAGATTTAAATCCTTTGTAGAGCTGTCATTTGTAATTTGTTGATGGTTAGAATGCCATTTTGCTAACTCTAATCCGCCTAGTTTTAAGAGATTTGTTACCTCATTTTTTATTTGCAATAATTCCGTGACATAGTAAGTCATCAACGTAAAATGATGACTTGACGACATTTGAACCGACTTCGAACTGTGATGCGTATTCATCGGCAAGATATTGTAAGCTTCTAACAGCGAGATAAGGTGCAGCAGCCATGCCATAGGTGACTGTATTCAACTGAAATGTTCTGATATCTTGTTGCGGTGAGCTTCTCCATAAAATATATTGGAATCTTTGATGTTCTGAATGCATAAGCACTTGCCTGTACATCTTAACGATATCTGCGGTGAGGGCGAAACGGTTGAGCCGGAAGCGTAAAAGAAGACTCACCAGATCATCTTGAATTGTAGGTCCTACCATTTGAATATCGTTGAGAGACTTCTGAGTTGTTGTCCGGCATGATGCATCAAAAACTACCCTCAATTTTGTTGTTTCACTAGATGGCTTCAAAACGCAGTGGTGTGGAATGTAATAATGAGGTTCGTTAAGGTTAGGGTTTTGTACTATGCTCATGTGGCCCAGACGTTCATACTCCTCCATGAAGGCGACGTATTGTGATTTGAGCTCTGGAGACTGAGCCAACCGCCGTTCCAGTGAATGAAATCTGCGTAAGGCTGTTGTGTGAGAATCCCCTAGGCAACTCGGATCGTCCTTGAATGGCAATTTAACGATTATTCTGCCGGTATTGGTACGAGACACGGTATCAAGATATACGCGTTCACAAGTTTGCTGTTCGCATGTCCATACATCCTTCTTCGGAGAAATTTCCTCAATCAGCCATAGTCGTTCCAAGTTTTCTTCAATAGTCTGATTGCATTCCAGGTGACATGTAGTGAGAGATTCCTTTGCAACGTTCGTCTGGTAGCGACCTGAAACAACCCAGCCTAACAGCGTTTTTTGTAGAATCGGCAACCTTTCGCCGAGTTTTATTTGGCCGACCTCGAGCAGACTGAAGAAGCTCTCTGTACCGAGGAGTAGATCGATTCTTTTCGATTTGAAGAATTTATCATCTGCTAGCGGAAGGTTTGGTGGTATATTCCAAGATGAAATATCTATGTCTGGATCTGGCTGGTAGGCAATATGCGGAGTTAAGCAAAATGAAAGGGGTAATTCGAAACCAGTTACCTGGGACTTAATATTTGTATTAGTTGAGAATTTAATTGTTGTTGCTGACTTGCCGATGCTATGAATTTCGATATTGTGTTTCATTCGTGGCAACAACAATCTTTGAGAAAACTCATCTGTCATTAGATTTACCTGCGAGCAAGAGTCCAGCAGTGCCCTACCAAGCCGATACCCACCAGATGCGTCTCGAACCCAAACCACAGCAGTAGCAAGAATAATTTGATCTGACAATGAATCGTCTGTATGAGTGTGTACAACTGCTTCCTTCGAGGTTGATGTTGACGTGGATGCTGATGGATTTACTGCAGATTCACGATGCAGAAGACTATGGTGACGTCGAGAACATACCTTGCATTTGTACGGCGATGTGCAGCTGGACAGTTGATGACCTTTAGACATGCAATTGATACAAAGTCCTTGTTTCTTTGCATATTCAAAACGTTGAACAACACTAAGTTCCTTGAAGCGATCGCAACTGTTGAGTTTGTGGGTCGCACTTGCACACATCAAGCACGATGATTTTGAGCATGCAAACGAAAATCCCTTGCGTTGAGGTTTTGGGGTTTGTTTCTTGTTGCAATTTTGACTTGTTGAGCATGACGATTGCACCTGGTCTGTGGAATCCAAATACTGGCAATGTCTCTCCAAAATGGTTGTACAGCTTTCCCAAGTTGGCAGCGACTTGAAATCTAGTGACTCCTTCCATTTTTTGTTTGTCTCCTCATCAGCCTTCTGTAGCACAACGTGTATAAGCATTGCTTGAACTATTTGACTGTCGTTTCCCAATGATTGAAGTGAGCCATATATTGCAGATGCCTTGTCGACTAAACTCCTCAGTTGCGCACCATTGGACTTGGATGCTGATTGCAGTTCAAAGAGCGTCGAAATGTTTTCCAAAAATATTAATGTTGGATTGTCATACCGACTTCGAAGTCGTTCTAAAGCCTTGGGGTAATTTTCATTGGTGACCTGAAATGCATCAATAGTTTCAAGAGCTGGTCGCTGCAGACAATTACGCAAGTGTTTAAATTTTTCAATATTTGACAAGTTAAGTTCACGATCTATAATTTGTTTGAATGATGTTATAAAATTACGCTGAAAGCAACTTACCACCTGGTCGAAGGCTTGCATCCACAATATTCTTTATGCGCGAAATATTCTTTTTGATACTTGCGCGTTGCTGCTTAAGCTCCTCCAAAGTCATTGCAAATAAATGTATTAATTCAAAAAAGGGTATATGTACGTAGGTTATGAGGACTAATTTAATTATAATATTACCCAGCACTGATTCCGAAATTAACTCCGCCAATGACTTATTTCTTTCGATAAAAGGCCAAGATCAACGACAATGACAAATATTTACCTTTAATACGTTTAATTTCGGTACCAAGAGTAGAATCAGCGTTTAGAGCATGTGTAGAGCGAGACCGAATATAGCGCGATGAAATGTGAGTGTGTTTCAGCAAACGAAGCGATGTCGCAGCGACGGCAAACCTAATGTGCAGTGATGCTTGTGAAAATCCCCACGATGACGTCACACGATGATGATTCCAGCGATGATTATAACGGTGGAGTCTATTGCTGACCACCAGATTTCAAATTATTGTATTGACTGACTTACTCCAGTCCCTGCTCGGGCGCCAAAATGTTGGATCGAAGAGCGTTTTCTGCGACCGTACGAATTCCAAATTATCGGTGAACTATGAATGTAGCAATTAGGCCAAGTGAAATTCCAAATAAAAAAGCCAAGTGCTTCGATGGTGGTCAGCTAATAGACTAAATTTATTATTCAATTTGGTCTCCTTATATATAATTCACGAAGTTGAAGGAGTACCGATATTCTAATACATAATATAGTTTAAGACAATAAAGGTAATAAAAATATGGGAGAACATAATTGCAGTAGGCATTCCCATATGTTAACATTTCTGCATACACTTGTTATTCAAGTGGACATACATACACAAGTATACTTGCTTGAAGCATAGCGGGAGCGTATGAATGTACATTTGTTAGGTTGTATGTAAATACGTACATAATATATTGCAAGCCGACAATGCATTTGAGAAAAAGGTAAATGACAAAATGTAACACAGTTATTGAGGTGATTGACATTGATGCTTTAGCCTTGAATAATTTAGGCATATTATTGTAAATAATAAAACTGTATGCTAAGTACATAAATGAACAGATGATTCAAAAAATGCAGTGATGGGCGCTTGATGACCCAACATCCCGGCCCGTTGAAAGAACTTTCAAACAGGCAAGATAGCAAGTTTGTGTATGGGGCGTCGAATGATTCCCCTCGCGGTGCGTAGGTCGACTACTCTTATGTGTCCATCCTTCCCTGGAATAGCATTGATTACTCGTCCCAATTGCCATCGTTGAGGTGGAACGTTGTCTTCGTGTACAATCACCATTGTTTCTTTCGTAATATTAGGGTGCTCAGCAGTCCACTTTGTGCGTGTTTGTAGTTCACTTAGGTATTCACGTGACCAGCGTCTCCAAAAGTGTTGCTTTATTGCCGTAATTTGGTCCCATTTCGTTGCATAGCTTGTATCAGTTGGAATTGTTCGCTCTGGCAAACTCCTCAAAGCGCTTCCAGTTATGAAATGACCCGGAGTTAGTGCTTCGTAATCATTTGGGTCTGAGGATAGAGGTGCGATAGGACGAGAATTAAGTATGGCTTCGATTTCGACTAATACCGTTGACAGTTCTTCGAATGTAAGTCTGGCGTTCAACAGGCTTCGATTCAAATGACCCTTGGCAGATTTGACAGCAGCTTCCCAGATACCGCCAAAATGAGGTGCCCTGGGAGGAATAAAATTAAAGTTTATGAATTCGTTTGTGCAATAGGTGGTAATGATATTTTGATTTTGTTGGTTAAATAAAAATGCTTTTAAGTTGGAAAGTTTTCTGCATGCCCCTACAAAGTTTGTTGCATTATCGCAGAATATATCAGTTGGAAGACCCCTACGCCCAATCATTCGTTTTAGACACGCTAGAAATGCATCTGTTGATAGATCAGAAACGACTTCAATGTGTACTGCTTTGGTTGCAAGGCACACAAAAATAGCAATATAGGCCTTGTAAGGTGTCTTGCCCCTAATTCGAAGGTATACATTGACAGGTCCACAAAAATCGATACCGCAGCGGGCGAACGGACGCGCCGGTGTTAAACGCTCTACTGGTAAATTGCCCATCATTTGCTGCAGAAGTTTTGGCTTGTACCGAACGCAAAGTGTACATGATCTGACGACCTTCCTCGCTATATCGCGCGCATTCACAATCCAGAACTGAAGTCGAATTAACGCTATAAGTGCTTTAGGTCCTGCATGATAATTCCTTTCGTGTAAATGGCGAACATAATGCTGAACAAAGGTGCATTTGCTTGGAAGCAGAATGGGGTGTTTTTGACCTTCTGGTAAGTTTGCTAACTCCAGTCGTCCGCCGACCTTCAACAGTTCGAAATAGTCTGAAGAATCCAAGAAAGGATTAAGGTATCGAAGATTGCCATTTGTCGATGACCCAGCCCGTATCGAACGGATATCTGTTGCAAAATATTCTTGTTGTATGTTCCAAACGATGCAAAGCAATGCGTGGTGCAATTCTGCAGGAGAAAGAGTTTCGTTTGTGGTATATGAATCATTCTTTCGAAGTCTATTGTAGAAGCGAAGAAGCCATGCCACTAGTCGTATACAACGGGTGTAGGAACTAAATTTGTTTATAATTTCAATTATATAGTTAGGTTTCACTATTACCTTGAATATTGATTTCCTCATCTCTGAGCTCACTACTTGCGTGTCGATGTCTCCACTTCTTTCCTTAGGCCACTTTGATTCGTTTTCCGTCAGAAACGATGGTCCAGCATACCACATTGAGGTTGTCAGTTCTGAAGCTGTACTTCCTCGAGAGACGATGTCAGCAGGATTCATATTTGTTGGGACGTGTCTCCAGTGAGCTCCAATCGTCAGATCTTGTATCTCTGACACTCTATTGCCGACGAAAGCTGAGAGCGTAGCTGAATGCTGTTTGAGCCAGTGGAGTACAATCTGCGAATCTGTCCAAAGATAAGTATCAACATTGTAATTAGAAAAAAGAGGTTTGCATTTTGCATAGAGTCTAGCAAGAAGAAGTGCGCCGCATAATTCAAGTTTTGGTAATGATTGCCTTTTGATAGGCGCGATTCTGGATTTTGCTGTAAGCAGATTAATCCGAATAGTTCTAGCGCTATCTATGGTACGTATGTAAATTCCACACCCATAAGCTCGAATAGACGAATCGCAAAAACCATGGAGCTGAAGAGATTGTAGACTTGTCGCAACGCAATAACGTGAAATTTTAATAGTTGAGAGCTCCGACAAACTGTCAACAATTGTAAGCCAAGCAGACTGAATATTTTGAGGTACCGATTCATCCCAGTCCAGTTTTAGCAGCCATAGTTCCTGAAGAAGGATTTTCGAAGTAATTATGATGGGTGCTAAAAGTCCAAGTGGGTCAAAAAGCGAAGATGCAATTGATAAAATCGACCTTTTTGTCACTCGCCCCTTGAGGCCTTTCTTTGGCTGGAAAGAGAATAAAAACAAGTTATTAGTTTGATCCCACCTCAGGCCAAGTGTGCTAGTGATAGAAGAGTCAAGATTTAAATCCTTTGTAGAGCTGTCATTTGTAATTTGTTGATGGTTAGAATGCCATTTTGCTAACTCTAATCCGCCTAGTTTTAAGAGATTTGTTACCTCATTTTTTATTTGCAATAATTCCGTGATTGTGTCAGCTCCACATAGTAAGTCATCAACGTAAAATGATGACTTGACGACATTTGAACCGACTTCGAACTGTGATGCGTATTCATCGGCAAGATATTGTAAGCTTCTAACAGCGAGATAAGGTGCAGCAGCCATGCCATAGGTGACTGTATTCAACTGAAATGTTCTGATATCTTGTTGCGGTGAGCTTCTCCATAAAATATATTGGAATCTTTGATGTTCTGAATGCATAAGCACTTGCCTGTACATCTTAACGATATCTGCGGTGAGGGCGAAACGGTTGAGCCGGAAGCGTAAAAGAAGACTCACCAGATCATCTTGAATTGTAGGTCCTACCATTTGAATATCGTTGAGAGACTTCTGAGTTGTTGTCCGGCATGATGCATCAAAAACTACCCTCAATTTTGTTGTTTCACTAGATGGCTTCAAAACGCAGTGGTGTGGAATGTAATAATGAGGTTCGTTAAGGTTAGGGTTTTGTACTATGCTCATGTGGCCCAGACGTTCATACTCCTCCATGAAGGCGACGTATTGTGATTTGAGCTCTGGAGACTGAGCCAACCGCCGTTCCAGTGAATGAAATCTGCGTAAGGCTGTTGTGTGAGAATCCCCTAGGCAACTCGGATCGTCCTTGAATGGCAATTTAACGATTATTCTGCCGGTATTGGTACGAGACACGGTATCAAGATATACGCGTTCACAAGTTTGCTGCTCGCATGTCCATACATCCTTCTTCGGAGAAATTTCCTCAATCAGCCATAGTCGTTCCAAGTTTTCTTCAATAGTCTGATTGCATTCCAGGTGACATGTAGTGAGAGATTCCTTTGCAACGTTCGTCTGGTAGCGACCTGAAACAACCCAGCCTAACAGCGTTTTTTGTAGAATCGGCAACCTTTCGCCGAGTTTTATTTGGCCGACCTCGAGCAGACTGAAGAAGCTCTCTGTACCGAGGAGTAGATCGATTCTTTTCGATTTGAAGAATTTATCATCTGCTAGCGGAAGGTTTGGTGGTATATTCCAAGATGAAATATCTATGTCTGGATCTGGCTGGTAGGCAATATGCGGAGTTAAGCAAAATGAAAGGGGTAATTCGAAACCAGTTACCTGGGACTTAATATTTGTATTAGTTGAGAATTTAATTGTTGTTGCTGACTTGCCGATGCTATGAATTTCGATATTGTGTTTCATTCGTGGCAACAACAATCTTTGAGAAAACTCATCTGTCATTAGATTTACCTGCGAGCAAGAGTCCAGCAGTGCCCTACCAAGCCGATACCCACCACATGCGTCTCGAACCCAAACCACAGCAGTAGCAAGAATAATTTGATCTGACAATGAATCGTCTGTATGAGTGTGTACAACTGCTTCCTTCGAGGTTGATGTTGACGTGGATGCTGATGGATTTACTGCAGATTCACGATGCAGAAGACTATGGTGACGTCGAGAACATACCTTGCATTTGTACGGCGATGTGCAGCTGGACAGTTGATGACCTTTAGACAAGCAATTGATACAAAGTCCTTGTTTCTTTGCATATTCAAAACGTTGAACAACACTAAGTTCCTTGAAGCGATCGCAACTGTTGAGTTTGTGGGTCGCACTTGCACACATCAAGCACGATGATTTTGAGCATGCAAACGAAAATCCCTTGCGTTGAGGTTTTGGGGTTTGTTTCTTGTTGCAATTTTGACTTGTTGAGCATGACGATTGCACCTGGTCTGTGGAATCCAAATACTGGCAATGTCTCTCCAAAATGGTTGTACAGCTTTCCCAAGTTGGCAGCGACTTGAAATCTAGTGACTCCTTCCATTTTTTGTTTGTCTCCTCATCAGCCTTCTGTAGCACAACGTGTATAAGCATTGCTTGAACTATTTGACTGTCGTTTCCCAATGATTGAAGTGAGCCATATATTGCAGATGCCTTGTCGACTAAACTCCTCAGTTGCGCACCATTGGACTTGGATGCTGATTGCAGTTCAAAGAGCGTCGAAATGTTTTCCAAAAATATTAATGTTGGATTGTCATACCGACTTCGAAGTCGTTCTAAAGCCTTGGGGTAATTTTCATTGGTGACCTGAAATGCATCAATAGTTTCAAGAGCTGGTCGCTGCAGACAATTACGCAAGTGATTAAATTTTTCAATATTTGACAAGTTAAGTTCACGATCTATAATTTGTTTGAATGATGTTATAAAATTACGCTGAAAGCAACTTACCACCTGGTCCAAGGCTTGCATCCACAATATTCTTTATGCGCGAAATATTCTTTTTGATACTTGCGCGTTGCTGCTTAAGCTCCTCCAAAGTCATTGCAAATAAATGTATTAATTCAAAAAAGGGTATATGTACGTAGGTTATGAGGACTAATTTAATTATAATATTACCCAGCACTGATTCCGAAATTAACTCCGCCAATGACTTATTTCTTTCGATAAAAGGCCAAGATCAACGACAATGACAAATATTTACCTTTAATACGTTTAATTTCGGTACCAAGAGTAGAATCAGCGTTTAGAGCATGTGTAGAGCGAGACCGAATATAGCGCGATGAAATGTGAGTGTGTTTCAGCAAACGAAGCGATGTCGCAGCGACGGCAAACCTAATGTGCAGTGATGCTTGTGAAAATCCCCACGATGACGTCACACGATGATGATTCCAGCGATGATTATAACGGTGGAGTCTATTGCTGACCACCAGATTTCAAATTATTGTATTGACTGACTTACTCCAGTCCCTGCTCGGGCGCCAAAATGTTGGATCGAAGAGCGTTTTCTGCGACCGTACGAATTCCAAATTATCGGTGAACTATGAATGTAGCAATTAGGCCAAGTGAAATTCCAAATAAAAAAGCCAAGTGCTTCGATGGTGGTCAGCTAATAGACTAAATTTATTATTCAATTTGGTCTCCTTATATATAATTCACGAAGTTGAAGGAGTACCGATATTCTAATACATAATATAGTTTAAGACAATAAAGGTAATAAAAATATGGGAGAACATAATTGCAGTAGGCATTCCCATATGTTAACATTTCTGCATACACTTGTTATTCAAGTGGACATACATACACAAGTATACTTGCTTGAAGCATAGCGGGAGCGTATGAATGTACATTTGTTAGGTTGTATGTAAATACGTACATAATATATTGCAAGCCGACAATGCATTTGAGAAAAAGGTAAATGACAAAATGTAACACAGTTATTGAGGTGATTGACATTGATGCTTTAGCCTTGAATAATTTAGGCATATTATTGTAAATAATAAAACTGTATGCTAAGTACATAAATGAAGAGATGATTCAAAAAATGCAGTGATGGGCGCTTGATGACCCAACATCCCGGCCCGTTGAAAAAACTTTCAAACAGGCAAGATAGCAAGTTTGTGTATGGGGCGTCGAATGATTCCCCTCGCGGTGCGTAGGTCGACTACTCTTATGTGTCCATCCTTCCCTGGAATAGCATTGATTACTCGTCCCAATTGCCATCGTTGAGGTGGAACGTTGTCTTCGTGTACAATCACCATTGTTTCTTTCGTAATATTAGGGTGCTCAGCAGTCCACTTTGTGCGTGTTTGTAGTTCACTTAGGTATTCACGTGACCAGCGTCTCCAAAAGTGTTGCTTTATTGCCGTAATTTGGTCCCATTTCGTTGTATAGCTTGTATCAGTTGGAATTGTTCGCTCTGGCAAACTCCTCAAAGCGCTTCCAGTTATGAAATGACCCGGAGTTAGTGCTTCGTAATCATTTGGGTCTGAGGATAGAGGTGCGATAGGACGAGAATTAAGTATGGCTTCGATTTCGACTAATACCGTTGACAGTTCTTCGAATGTAAGTCTGGCGTTCAACAGGCTTCGATTCAAATGACCCTTGGCAGATTTGACAGCAGCTTCCCAGATACCGCCAAAATGAGGTGCCCTGGGAGGAATAAAATTAAAGTTTATGAATTCGTTTGTGCAATAGGTGGTAATGATATTTTGATTTTGTTGGTTAAATAAAAATGCTTTTAAGTTGGAAAGTTTTCTGCATGCCCCTACAAAGTTTGTTGCATTATCGCAGAATATATCAGTTGGAAGACCCCTACGCCCAATCATTCGTTTTAGACACGCTAGAAATGCATCTGTTGATAGATCAGAAACGACTTCAATGTGTACTGCTTTGGTTGCAAGGCACACAAAAATAGCAATATAGGCCTTGTAAGGTGTCTTGCCCCTAATTCGAAGGTATACATTGACAGGTCCACAAAAATCGATACCGCAGCGGGCGAACGGACGCGCCGGTGTTAAACGCTCTACTGGTAAATTGCCCATCATTTGCTGCAGAAGTTTTGGCTTGTACCGAACGCAAAGTGTACATGATCTGACGACCTTCCTCGCTATATCGCGCGCATTCACAATCCAGAACTGAAGTCGAATTAACGCTATAAGTGCTTTAGGTCCTGCATGATAATTCCTTTCGTGTAAATGGCGAACATAATGCTGAACAAAGGTGCATTTGCTTGGAAGCAGAATGGGGTGTTTTTGACCTTCTGGTAAGTTTGCTAACTCCAGTCGTCCGCCGACCTTCAACAGTTCGAAATAGTCTGAAGAATCCAAGAAAGGATTAAGGTATCGAAGATTGCCATTTGTCGATGACCCAGCCCGTATCGAACGGATATCTGTTGCAAAATATTCTTGTTGTATGTTCCAAACGATGCAAAGCAATGCATGGTGCAATTCTGCAGGAGAAAGAGTTTCGTTTGTGGTATATGAATCATTCTTTCGAAGTCTATTGTAGAAGCGAAGAAGCCATGCCACTAGTCGTATACAACGGGTGTAGGAACTAAATTTGTTTATAATTTCAATTATATAGTTAGGTTTCACTATTACCTTGAATATTGATTTCCTCATCTCTGAGCTCACTACTTGCGTGTCGATGTCTCCACTTCTTTCCTTAGGCCACTTTGATTCGTTTTCCGTCAGAAACGATGGTCCAGCATACCACATTGAGGTTGTCAGTTCTGAAGCTGTACTTCCTCGAGAGACGATGTCAGCAGGATTCATATTTGTTGGGACGTGTCTCCAGTGAGCTCCAATCGTCAGATCTTGTATCTCTGACACTCTATTGCCGACGAAAGCTGAGAGCGTAGCTGAATGCTGTTTGAGCCAGTGGAGTACAATCTGCGAATCTGTCCAAAGATAAGTATCAACATTGTAATTAGAAAAAAGAGGTTTGCATTTTGCATAGAGTCTAGCAAGAAGAAGTGCGCCGCATAATTCAAGTTTTGGTAATGATTGCCTTTTGATAGGCGCGATTCTGGATTTTGCTGTAAGCAGATTAATCCGAATAGTTCTAGCGCTATCTATGGTACGTATGTAAATTCCACACCCATAAGCTCGAATAGACGAATCGCAAAAACCATGGAGCTGAAGAGATTGTAGACTTGTCGCAACGCAATAACGTGAAATTTTAATAGTTGAGAGCTCCGACAAACTGTCAACAATTGTAAGCCAAGCAGACTGAATATTTTGAGGTACCGATTCATCCCAGTCCAGTTTTAGCAGCCATAGTTCCTGAAGAAGGATTTTCGAAGTAATTATGATGGGTGCTAAAAGTCCAAGTGGGTCAAAAAGCGAAGATGCAATTGATAAAATCGACCTTTTTGTCACTCGCCCCTTGAGGCCTTTCTTTGGCTGGAAAGAGAATAAAAACAAGTTATTAGTTTGATCCCACCTCAGGCCAAGTGTGCTAGTGATAGAAGAGTCAAGATTTAAATCCTTTGTAGAGCTGTCATTTGTAATTTGTTGATGGTTAGAATGCCATTTTGCTAACTCTAATCCGCCTAGTTTTAAGAGATTTGTTACCTCATTTTTTATTTGCAATAATTCCGTGATTGTGTCAGCTCCACATAGTAAGTCATCAACGTAAAATGATGACTTGACGACATTTGAACCGACTTCGAACTGTGATGCGTATTCATCGGCAAGATATTGTAAGCTTCTAACAGCGAGATAAGGTGCAGCAGCCATGCCATAGGTGACTGTATTCAACTGAAATGTTCTGATATCTTGTTGCGGTGAGCTTCTCCATAAAATATATTGGAATCTTTGATGTTCTGAATGCATAAGCACTTGCCTGTACATCTTAACGATATCTGCGGTGAGGGCGAAACGGTTGAGCCGGAAGCGTAAAAGAAGACTCACCAGATCATCTTGAATTGTAGGTCCTACCATTTGAATATCGTTGAGAGACTTCTGAGTTGTTGTCCGGCATGATGCATCAAAAACTACCCTCAATTTTGTTGTTTCACTAGATGGCTTCAAAACGCAGTGGTGTGGAATGTAATAATGAGGTTAGTTAAGGTTAGGGTTTTGTACTATGCTCATGTGGCCCAGACGTTCATACTCCTCCATGAAGGCGACGTATTGTGATTTGAGCTCTGGAGACTGAGCCAACCGCCGTTCCAGTGAATGAAATCTGCGTAAGGCTGTTGTGTGAGAATCCCCTAGGCAACTCGGATCGTCCTTGAATGGCAATTTAACGATTATTCTGCCGGTATTGGTACGAGACACGGTATCAAGATATACGCGTTCACAAGTTTGCTGTTCGCATGTCCATACATCCTTCTTCGGAGAAATTTCCTCAATCAGCCATAGTCGTTCCAAGTTTTCTTCAATAGTCTGATTGCATTCCAGGTGACATGTAGTGAGAGATTCCTTTGCAACGTTCGTCTGGTAGCGACCTGAAACAACCCAGCCTAACAGCGTTTTTTGTAGAATCGGCAACCTTTCGCCGAGTTTTATTTGGCCGACCTCGAGCAGACTGAAGAAGCTCTCTGTACCGAGGAGTAGATCGATTCTTTTCGATTTGAAGAATTTATCATCTGCTAGCGGAAGGTTTGGTGGTATATTCCAAGATGAAATATCTATGTCTGGATCTGGCTGGTAGGCAATATGCGGAGTTAAGCAAAATGAAAGGGGTAATTCGAAACCAGTTACCTGGGACTTAATATTTGTATTAGTTGAGAATTTAATTGTTGTTGCTGACTTGCCGATGCTATGAATTTCGATATTGTATTTCATTCGTGGCAACAACAATCTTTGAGAAAACTCATCTGTCATTAGATTTACCTGCGAGCAAGAGTCCAGCAGTGCCCTACCAAGCCGATACCCACCACATGCGTCTCGAACCCAAACCACAGCAGTAGCAAGAATAATTTGATCTGACAATGAATCGTCTGTATGAGTGTGTACAACTGCTTCCTTCGAGGTTGATGTTGACGTGGATGCTGATGGATTTACTGCAGATTCACGATGCAGAAGACTATGGTGACGTCGAGAACATACCTTGCATTTGTACGGCGATGTGCAGCTGGACAGTTGATGACCTTTAGACAAGCAATTGATACAAAGTCCTTGTTTCTTTGCATATTCAAAACGTTGAACAACACTAAGTTCCTTGAAGCGATCGCAACTGTTGAGTTTGTGGGTCGCACTTGCACACATCAAGCACGATGATTTTGAGCATGCAAACGAAAATCCCTTGCGTTGAGGTTTTGGGGTTTGTTTCTTGTTGCAATTTTGACTTGTTGAGCATGACGATTGCACCTGGTCTGTGGAATCCAAATACTGGCAATGTCTCTCCAAAATGGTTGTACAGCTTTCCCAAGTTGGCAGCGACTTGAAATCTAGTGACTCCTTCCATTTTTTGTTTGTCTCCTCATCAGCCTTCTGTAGCACAACGTGTATAAGCATTGCTTGAACTATTTGACTGTCGTTTCCCAATGATTGAAGTGAGCCATATATTGCAGATGCCTTGTCGACTAAACTCCTCAGTTGCGCACCATTGGACTTGGATGCTGATTGCAGTTCAAAGAGCGTCGAAATGTTTTCCAAAAATATTAATGTTGGATTGTCATACCGACTTCGAAGTCGTTCTAAAGCCTTGGGGTAATTTTCATTGGTGACCTGAAATGCATCAATAGTTTCAAGAGCTGGTCGCTGCAGACAATTACGCAAGTGATTAAATTTTTCAATATTT
The DNA here is from genome assembly GCA_951509765.1 of Sphenella marginata. NCBI lineage: Eukaryota > Metazoa > Arthropoda > Insecta > Diptera > Tephritidae > Sphenella > Sphenella marginata. The sequence goes on along the minus strand of OX608078.1, from coordinate 31,076,806 downwards.
GACAAGTTAAGTTCACGATCTATAATTTGTTTGAATGATGTTATAAAATTACGCTGAAAGCAACTTACCACCTGGTCGAAGGCTTGCATCCACAATATTCTTTATGCGCGAAATATTCTTTTTGATACTTGCGCGTTGCTGCTTAAGCTCCTCCAAAGTCATTGCAAATAAATGTATTAATTCAAAAAAGGGTATATGTACGTAGGTTATGAGGACTAATTTAATTATAATATTACCCAGCACTGATTCCGAAATTAACTCCGCCAATGACTTATTTCTTTCGATAAAAGGCCAAGATCAACGACAATGACAAATATTTACCTTTAATACGTTTAATTTCGGTACCAAGAGTAGAATCAGCGTTTAGAGCATGTGTAGAGCGAGACCGAATATAGCGCGATGAAATGTGAGTGTGTTTCAGCAAACGAAGCGATGTCGCAGCGACGGCAAACCTAATGTGCAGTGATGCTTGTGAAAATCCCCACGATGACGTCACACGATGATGATTCCAGCGATGATTATAACGGTGGAGTCTATTGCTGACCACCAGATTTCAAATTATTGTATTGACTGACTTACTCCAGTCCCTGCTCGGGCGCCAAAATGTTGGATCGAAGAGCGTTTTCTGCGACCGTACGAATTCCAAATTATCGGTGAACTATGAATGTAGCAATTAGGCCAAGTGAAATTCCAAATAAAAAAGCCAAGTGCTTCGATGGTGGTCAGCTAATAGACTAAATTTATTATTCAATTTGGTCTCCTTATATATAATTCACGAAGTTGAAGGAGTACCGATATTCTAATACATAATATAGTTTAAGACAATAAAGGTAATAAAAATATGGGAGAACATAATTGCAGTAGGCATTCCCATATGTTAACATTTCTGCATACACTTGTTATTCAAGTGGACATACATACACAAGTATACTTGCTTGAAGCATAGCGGGAGCGTATGAATGTACATTTGTTAGGTTGTATGTAAATACGTACATAATATATTGCAAGCCGACAATGCATTTGAGAAAAAGGTAAATGACAAAATGTAACACAGTTATTGAGGTGATTGACATTGATGCTTTAGCCTTGAATAATTTAGGCATATTATTGTAAATAATAAAAACTGTATGCTAAGTACATAAATGAACAGATGATTCAAAAAATGCAGTGATGGGCGCTTGATGACCCAACAATTGACTTTTGCTTTATAAACACGAGATCACGACTCACCTTGATTTTTTTTTTTTTAAAGTGACTAGTTATTTGCAAATTTTAAGATAAAAATATGAAAATTTTTGTTTAACAAAAGACTTGAACTAAGGGGTTACCTGTAAAGTAATAGGCTTGTAACAATGTATTTAAAAAAACTGCAATTATAAGCGTAAAAAGCTAAGTGTGACGCTCAAGATATTTTGTGACGATCAAGATGAAAATATGTAAATTTTGGTTCAAAAAAGAATTCAACTAAGGGTTTACTTGCAAAGTAATAGGCTTGCAACAATGTATTTAAAACAAGTAAGGAAAGGGCTGTCTTCGGCTGTGCCGAAGGCTTTATACCAGTGATCGGCACCCCATCACCGTCACAATTTGCCATTGTATTTGTGCGCGACCAAAAACATGCTTGCCACTTTGTTTGATTCGTATTTAAAAGTAAAAATGGGGTATTTCTGATATAATATATATTTTGATGTGCATATATGTACACACTTATGTATATGTATAACTATATGGCAGGAAATTTAATGGTTATCCGATGATAATGACCAGATATAGGTTTTTAGGACCTAACAATCCAAAAAAAAATAAGTTTAAAATTAGAAAGGTGAAATAAAAGCAATTTATTCATCCATAAACAAATTTCCAGCAAATTATCGCCTTTTACAGCAAAAAACATTAATTCACAATCGTTATTACTCATTGTGTTGAACTATTAAAAGTTGAACGCAAAATAAAACAAAATATCCATTTGCAATTCTTTTTATATGAATATGCCTTTTTGGGCATTGCGTAGATTTTCCTCGAATTAACTGGCAAGCATTTGGCAAAATTCTGAAGAAATTTAGCGAACAGTGGAGCAGAATTAGCAGCGTCGTTTTTGTGTATGTACAGCGCTGCCGCGTCGAAGCTACCCACGGGTAGCGTTTTGCCGATAGATGCTTTATACCTTTCATGAATACGCATATCTTTTTTAAGTGTCCTACATGGCCAAACCACATTTATCGGAGCAACCGATTATATGGAAGCTATATGTTATGTTACTCCGATCTGTATGATTTTCATTACACACATCACATTTATAATAAGTACCAACCTTGCAAAATTTTACGTTCCTAGCTTCTTAACTGTGAAATTTATAGCCCAAAACTCATTTATCGAAACTATCGATTATACGGGAGCTATATGTTTCGTTTGTCCGATCTGGGTGATTTTCACTACACAGGTTACAAATATAATATGTACTAAACCTGCAAAATTTCGCTCTCCTAGCTTTTTGATTGCAAGAGTTATAGGCAAAAATCCGTTTATCGGAACAATCGATTGTATGGGAGCTATGCGTTGTATTGGTACAATCTTACTGGTGCCGACAAATGATTAATATAATACAAAATGGCGGCCCATGCCAAATTTCATCGAGATATCTCTAAAATTGAGGGACTAGTTTGCGTTCAGACGGACAGACGGACATAGCTAAATCAACTCAGCTCGTCGCCCTGATCATTTCGGTATACTTAGGTCTATCTCTTCTTCTTCTCATACTTACAAACATAGGACCAAAGTTATAATACCATTTCATGTTTATGAAATTTATAAAAACTGCAATTATAATCGTTTTAAGGAAAAAAAAAACTAAGTGTGACGCTCAAGATATTTTGTGACGATCACGAGATTTTGTTGCACGTAAACAAGAAATAATGCCAAATTTAAAGTTTAACGAAAAGAAGTTTGTTTTTTACAAAAAGTAAATAAAAGAAAACAAAAATTCTTCAAAAAACAAAAATTTTCATACAAAACTAAACATGTACCTGGCCCATTCCATGAAAAATTTGCCACTAAAAATTTAAATCGCCTGAAATAAAGCTTTTTATGTTTAAAACTAAAAATAAAACGACACGTATTTTTTTGTTTTGTCATGGCATGTTTTGTTTTCGAGTTACAAGGTTTTTGTGTAAAAAATCAAGAAAATCCATTTTTTTTCAAAAATTCACAGTTTGAAGAAGACGAGACGTGAAGAAGCGATTCTTTTTGACTGATTTCGGTATTCTTTTGTCTTTTAACCTATGAATGGTTGAAATTTTTTTTTGTTAGTTTTATTAATTATTACTGTAATTGTTTTAAACAAATGGGAATTCCACAAAATGGACCTAACGAAAAAAAAATTTTTCATCATACAATTATTTCAAATTATATAGTTACGATCTGTGCAAAGTTTCAAAGTGGTCATTTTAGTGGTTTTCGAGATATTATTAAAAATGTGAAGACGAGTATGCCCCATTCTTGGTGCTACGGCTTATGCACCGAGAGCGCAAACTTTAATTCAGTTTTCACAGCACATATTTCTTCAAATAGTATACTCTTTTTATTCTTTACAACAACGTTAGTTAAAAACAAACTTTTTAAGTTACAGGAATAAATTATAAGAATACGAGTTACAGTAATTTAGAGAGATACATTGTTGGTATTTTTATTTTTATTGAAGCGTTTGCGTTCTTTTTTTAAAGCTTGCGACAGTGGATTGTGTGCATAAAGAGAAGGTTTTCACTCTCAGTTCACAATTTTGTTCTGGCGCAACGTAGTGAAACTTTTGTGTACCAGAAATCGTTGCACAATTATTAAATCGATCTTCCAAAAATGTAGCCATTTGTTCGTAATCTTTTTCACTTTTATAAATGAGCCGGTTATTTTGAAAAAAAATTGAATTAATGATGACAATAGTCACAGCCATACACAATCTTTTCTTTTATAAACAATTTAAGTCTAATATTATTAAAATCGCTATGATTTGGGGCACTTGAAAATTGGCTAGTTACCGAAACGAACAAAAAATGTATTTTGAAAGTGGTTTAAATCCACTGAAAAACAAAACTTGCATATGGAATGTCTTATGGTACAAAATTCCCCACAAATGCATCATTGCACAGTACAGCAATAAAATTCACTACAAAGAAGTAAAATTTATAACGGGAAAAATTACATAAATAAAAATCTGTATCTAAATTTAAAGCTTCCGTATTTATTTTCAAACTGTTACATTCGTACCAATCGGGTTAGGGGGTTACAATATACCCGCGGTTGGTATGGCTGTCGTAAAATGCGACTAAAATCCACGATTTAACCTGCTGGCGCTGTCCGACGGGCATATTCCTTTTGCTAATTCTTACTGCAAATTGTGAGCCGCAACATAAAAAGTTCCCAATGAAACTCAACAGCTTTGTTGGTAGGTTAAAACCGTTCATACGGTTAATGGCATTCAAGTATTACATTCATCTGCATTAAAAATAAGGTATTTACAATTTCTATTATTTAATTTCATCAAAGTAGTATCAAAACCGATTTGATATACAATTCCTTTGGATAATTTGACTAATGTTATTGTGAAAGTATGTTGTTTGCTTGTCGAACCCATGTAATAATTTTATTTTACTCATATAAAGGTAGTGGAGTAATTTTAAGTAAAATAATTGACTTACAATCATTTGAGTAAAGAACACGAAGTACTTTTATTTTCTGTTTTTCCGACAGGGTGAATGCTAAATTTATATTGGAACGATTTTCCGTCATCCCTTGTCAATTTTTGTTTGTTTACAAACCGGTTTCGGCGATCCGCCATCTTCAGTGTAAGTTTTCGTTCTCGAAGAGAACACGAAGTACACTTATATTCCTTTTGATAAACAAAAAAGTGATTTTATTAATTTTGAAAGTGGTTTAAGTCCATTCGAGGTTCTGAAATACATCTTACTTTTCTAGTAAAGTTTATAAAACGTATTACATTATATATTCTAACATGCGTACAGCCGCAAAGCCATGAAAACAACTTGATACCTGTTAACAATATTTTTGAAACAATGCAAACGCAAACCCTTAAATATCTCAGTTCAAGAACAAATGGACTTGAACCACTTTCAAAATAACCGGCTCAAATAAAAAAAGGATTACAACAACGGTCTTTAAATTGACGGAGAGACATCTTGCAAACCGATATTCAGAATGAGCGATCGCTAAGAGAAAACCAACTGGCGAATGAGTATTAAATATAAAATAACGATGACACGTAAGTCACAGACACTATATATAAGCACTTTAAAACACTTGTTCAATTACAACAAATGCCCGTGTCAACAAGCAATTGGTAATACAGGCACGGTTCGGGTACGCGAGTAAAATAATGTTTAATCGTCTTCACATTTTTAATAATATCTCGAAAACCACTAAAATGACCACTTTGAAACTTTGCACAGATCGTAACTATATAATTTGAAATAATTGTATGATGAAAAATTTTTTTTTCGTTAGGTCCATTTTGTGGAATTCTCATTTGTTTAAAACAATTACATTAATAATTAATAAAACTAACAAAAAAAAATTTCAACCATTCATAGGTTAAAAGACAAAAGAATACCGAAATCAGTCAAAAAGAATCGCTTCTTCACGTCTCGTCTTCTTCAAACTGTGAATTTTTGAAAAAAAATGGATTTTCTTGATTTTTTACACAAAAACCTTGTAACTCGAAAACAAAACATGCCATGACAAAACAAAAAAATACGTGTCGTTTTATTTTTAGTTTTAAACATAAAAAGCTTTATTTCAAGCGATTTAAATTTTTAGTGGCAAATTTTTCATGGAATGGGCCACCTGTTCTTTGATTCTTCTTCTTCTTTAAATGGCCATCTAACCGCCTGAGCGATTTTGACCGTCCAACATAGCTCGCCAGTCATTTCTTCTTTGCGCCAGTTGGAGACCGCACGAGATCTATTCTTTGATTACTTTAGCAAAAATGGAAAAAAGGAAGTAATTCTTGAAGAAACTTATTCACATACGCGATTTATCGAGTTTTATTTTCCCTCGATATTTACGTGCTCTTTCAACCGCCGTTAATTTTGTTGTTTTAGGCCCGGTTTTTCAGTCATTGGTTAAGCTCAGTTTAAACTAAGTTTGCCTAATCTCGGCATAAATTTAAACTCCAGTTAAACTGCAAAGCGGTTTTTCAGTGAGAGTTTAAGGCCGCTTTTTTGATCTACTTTTTATACGGCAACATTGGTTTTTTTATCTAGATCGGCAAAAGATAACATTCGTTTACATATTTAACGCAATTGCTAAATGAAAAATCGGTGTGAACAAAGATAAAGATACGCCGTGTACAAGTTAAATAAAATATATAAATATAAATAAATTTCAAATGTCCAGAAGCAAGAATCTCTCACCAAATACTTCACAATTAAAACAATCAACTATGCAAACAGCTGACAGGTTAACTAGAGTTTAACCCTGGCGGATTGGCCGCTTAAACTACGTTTAAACTTCGTTCAAAGTTGACTGAAAAACTGCATAACAAGTTTAAGCTTAGTTTAACTGACAAATTGAGTTAAACTTGCACTGAAAAACCGGGCCTTACTCTTGAAAATTAAAAAATTAAATCAAAATTAAGCATTTTAAGCTATGAAGCAATATGTATAAGAAGTGATGCTCATGAAATGTTTGCCTATTTTGGTTTTTTTCCGTAGGCAATTTATTTCCCAAACTCACAAATTATAAAAAAATGAGTTGAAACCATGTAAACAATGATTGTCAACTTCAATTTTTTACATTTAATATGCTCACTTTTAAAAAAATTAGCGTGACGCTCATGAAATTTTATCGCGCCCTTACCATGGTGTTTGCAAAAACTACGCAAATGCACACATCTTTTAATACATTTTTTTTTCGCTTTTTCACTTGTGTAATAATTAAAGTTTGTACTTTCCTTACGTTATTTACATTAATGGTATTGTGTGTGTATTTTTATAAGTTTACACACCCTGTTATATGAACGCACCTGTAGATAGCCTCGTAAAGTTGTCAGTCAGCGATGTTTAGATGTGTTCAGTGTATTTATTTTACTCTATTTTAATTTATTTTATTTGGTTCTATTTATTTCATTTTAATATTAAAGTTATATTTAAATAACAACTTATAATTATTCAATGCTGGTGTGTTTGCAGGTTGCAATTTTTTTACAGCATTGAGTTTACGAGCATTTACGCACCGAAATCAGTTGATAAATTTACGAAGCTTGCGTAAACTTCTTTCCATACAAATTTTGACAGTTCATTTACGCACTTCGTAAGTTTACGCGTTTATGACCTTTACACGCTGTATACACGATTACATGAATACCATTATTATTTAAATGCAAATTGAAAACTGGTGATATTACTTGATTTATAAAAAAGTGACGCTCAATGAAAAATGTGGGGACAACCTTTCTTTGCAACGCCAAATTCGCACTAATTAATTTTTGACAACTATAACAAATAAAAACAAAAGAAAGAAACCCAATAATTCGAAAACTGTTATTAAATGTTGCATATTTACTTATTTCTTGATTTTATTTTATTTTGTTTACTAAAAACTCTAACGGGGGACACATGCTTTTGTATGAAAGGAGTCCGAGGGAGAAACAAAACACCATTCTGAATAAACAAAAAAACAAACATACAAATTTGAAAATTACGTTTTTCTGTTACAAATTTCTCGGTGACCACTCTCCCATTTTAGTTTTTTTTTTGATATTTTTTTGTTTACCTAAAATAGTAGTGTAAGGTGCAGGGACACAAAAATTGGGTTTTTTTTAAATTGACCCAATTATTTTTAAGAAGCATACGATTTGCAATATTATTATAATAAGTAAGACTAGGAGTATTAACTATGATATTATTTAAATCGATCGCTTCAGTTCCTTGGGACGTTACAAAATGGCTGGATGTTTATCCCAGGTGGCCATAGACTCAGAGCCAGAGTATCTTTTTAACTAATTTGTAGCAAGAAATAAATGTATCTTCGATACCAAAATGCTTTTTGACATAATGAACAACCATATCTTCAGATACCGATGGTTTAAACGGAGATAGATGCAACCATTTTCTAATTACGGCTACTTCTAGCTCTGTTGAAGGATTTCGACCAACCAAGCGATTTTTAAAATTGACACCATTCATGTGACACCCGTAATATGATTATTTTGCTTACCATCAGACGGTTGTGATGTTTTGGTGGTATTCAAATTATCTTCTACATATATTATCAAAATGTTGAGAGATCGGAATCGAGGTAGAAGCGCGCAGAGTTATCAGAAATATACGGCAATGTAGGAAGAGTAAGAATGCTGATGCCGACACCTAGGAGTTAAATGCAAAGGTTGCGACGTTAGCAGCAGCAACAGACGAGAAAGTGGAAAGCGATGACGGCTTAGTAGAATTGCAAGCAGCAGACAAGTTGCTTACTGATTCTGTTGATGCTGGAAAATTTGGTCTCACTTCTTTCTAATCTTTAAAAAAATTCGATAAGTATCACATTCTTGATGCAGAAACTGCCTCATCTGAATTTTATAAGAAAAGAGTTTTTCAATACGGATTATTCGCGCAAGAGCCTACACAATCTGATTCTGAGCCAAATATATAAAAATTGCTTGTATCAAAATCCACCATTGGATAAAAACATATGAAGGGTTTAGAACCAAATGGATCTAAGTGACTCCGAAATTGATTTGAGATATTCAAGTTTAAAGATTACTGCCTTTTGAAAATTCTATATAAAAACTTTGTAGGGCGTTTATTGTATAGGAAATAGATGGCACTACATTGTCCGAGATGACTCGGATCTCTTTACCAATAAATAAACACGATATTTCATTATACAAATATACTCAATTTCAAAACAAATGTCATTTAGATCCTTTTGGTTCTGAGCCCTTCATATATTCTTGTTGAAATTCCTAGTAAAAAGAGGAAGGTTCACAGGCACGTAGTCGTCCGTCAAGAATCTGTTTACGGCAGATCAGTTCGCTACTACTATTGAAGGAGTGATCTAATAAAACTCTCAATCCTGTAAATATTTGAGTTTTCCTTAAATAAATGTAATTTGTCTTCTTAATTTCGATAATCATTAATCTATACTATAATAAATCTCTGGAAAAGTCATTGAAAATTTCTTTGCAAAAATTACTGGGGGTGACTTGGGGAATATTATAGAGTTCATCTGATCCATTTTTAGAATTATTGTCTGTCTGTTTGTCTGTTTGAACTTAAGGATCTCGGAAACTAAGGAATGGATTTTGATGAGTTTTTCACAAATATATTGAATGAAGCTTAGAAAGGGATCTGCACTTTGTTTTATAAACATCGGAAAACAAACAAAAGAGATATACTAAATTTATATGAAGAAAAATTCACTTATCTAGTTTGTCAAAAAAAAACTAAGCATGCCTCTCTAAAATTTTTGTTTACTTTTTTTTTCAATGTCAGCTTAATAAAAAATCAATTGCATAGGTACACTGCCGCCCTATGTGGGTATCAGCATATCATACTAATATATATGTAAATGTGAAAGTAACAATGTTTGTTACGTTTTCACGCCAAAACTAATGCATCTAGCAGTATGAAACTTTGTACACATATTCTCTGTGACCTGGAAGGATTCACAGAAATTTTTTGATAAATTAATCGATAACAGAGTTATCGGCGAAAGTAAGGTTGCCCTAAAACTTCAAAATTTCCCTACAATATGAGTATTAATAGAAAGAGGAAGTCCCCGTTTTTCATTTCAACTTCGATATAATTCAATAAATTTATCGATAATTTAATTATACGTCAAAAATCCAAAAATCTAAAAATTTCCCTACAATACGGTTATCAAATGAAAGGGGAGGTCCAAGGGTTTCATTTATACTTCGATATATTTCTATAAATTTATCGATAACTGAGTTATCGGTCAAAATATGATTGCACAAAAACCTTAAAATTGTCCTACATTATGGGTATCAAACGAAAGGGGTAGCTTTCATTCTAACTTTTCGATATACATACATATTTATCGATAAATGAGGTATAGGTAAAAATGGTGTTCCAATAAAGCATTAAAATTTTTGTTTACTTATTTTTCAATTTCAGCTAAATCCATAACCATTTGCATAGGTACACTGCCGCTCTGTGTGGGTATCAGCATATCTTTAATAAAACTCTAGATAAGTTGTGTCTGTATATTGGAAATTTCGTTGAAGAAATGAATGGGGATGACTTGGGGAATGTTAAGGCACAGCTGAAGAGTCAAATGGAAGGGAGATGACAAAATGTCGAAGTTATTACTATTATTATTACTATTAAAAAACGCCTTTGCTTTAGTTGGTTACCGTAGACATAAACGGGATGTAATGTGGGAAAATAAATATTGCTCTGAACTTTCTCAGCTGGTAAATTGTCTTCGCAATTGAGATTAGTTGGAATTTATGAACTATCTACTTATCCCAGTTAGTTGTTACGCTACCGAATCTTATTAAAAAAATTAAATTCTTTTCGGCAGGGAGCCGTGTTATTTATTTAACCAACTATTAACGACTAACATAGAATTTCTATTTCACTTAATTATATTTGCCTAATTCTTCTTCCGCTGTCGGCGTCGAGCTTCCTTCGTTTTTGAAGAAATGTTTAAAAAGGGGCGTGTCACCGCCCACTTTTCATTAAGTCAAATTTGGAAATATTATTAATCATAAATCAAAAACCGCTCAAGGTAGCAAAATGAAATTCAGCACACGTAGTTATTAGGGCTCTTGTTCAGAATCGATTATCTGGCTAATCGACTATTCGAATAGTCGAAAGCAACTTTTGTTTTGGTTGAAAATCGAATAACAAGTAATCGACTTCATCATACAGCGCAATCGGTTAGCTGTCATTAATCGATTACTGATAGTTTTTTTTAATAAAATTTTTTTGTATTTTTTTTTAGTATTTTTGTTAGTATTTGAATGGGTGAGAACGATTTGTTATTACCGTTGGAACCTTGGAGGTCTTTTAACCCCCTCTTCGGTCACGAAATAGAAAGTCGGTAATGAGAGGTGAGTTTCTGTGACCAAAAACTGTTGTGTTACACAAATTCCATTGATCGTGAAAAAATAACTAATCAAATATTCGATTCTGTCAAGTAGTCGAATGCAAACAGCTAATCGATTATGGACGAATAATCGATTATGGACGAAAAATCGATTAGTCGGAAAGAAACGATTAGTCGATTAGTGGTAATCGATTATTTTGTTAAACGACTTTTGCTAATCGATTAGTCGATTTTCAAGAGCTCTAGTAGTTATATCAATACCGGCGATGTCCCGAAAAAAAACGCGCGAAATCGGGTAAGGTCCACGCCCAATTTTATACGAAAGATTTTGAAAGGGATCATGGATATATTGCTTAAACTAGTTGTATATAAATTTTATTTCACCACAAAAGTGTTCGTGGGCAAAGAAAGTTGAATGCACAAAATTTATGGGAAATGGGCGTGGCCCTTCCCCTTTATGGCGGATTATTCCTCAAAACTTTCCATGCCATAACTCCGGTAAAAATTGATTGGGGAAAGCTATTTATATTTTGGTATCTAGTGATAACTTAATTTACCACTCACAACAGAAGTGTTTTTAATCGAAAACAATCAGTTGCCTTTATAACAACTTTTTCGATATTAAAATAAATCTGAGTAAATTGGGATACCAAAACAGAATACTACCAGGTATTTAATGTTCGGTAACACCCGAACTTAGACTTCCTTACTAGTTTTTTATAAATTTTTTTTATTTGCATACATTTCATATAGATGGCGACAGCTTTTTATATTTTGTTATCTAGTGATAATTGAATTTACCACTCACAACAGAAGTGTTTTTAATCGAAAACAATCAGTTGCCTTTATAACAACTTTTTCGGTATTAAAATAGACCTGAGTAAATTACCAAAACAGATCACTAATAGGTATTTAATGTTCGGTTACACCCGAACTTAGACTTCCTTACTAGTTATTACTCAAAGCGTAGGTTAAGGGTTGATGGTCTGTAAAGATTTTAACTTTTGCCGAACCATAGAGATAGTTGCGTAGAGACTTTAATGCCCATATAATGGCATAATTCTCTTCGGTTATGTCAGCATTACCTCTCTCGATATAAGAACGTTCTTTATTTTCTTGAACGCTTCCATAGAGTCTTCATTAAGGGATATCCGTATTTTTGCTGACTGGTTAAAAGGGCTGTCAAGGGTTTGGCCAGCTTGACATAGTCTTTAACAAAGCGGCGGTAATAACCCGACAGACCCAGAAAGGATCTGAGTTCTTTGAGGTTACGCGGAACTGGGAAATTTTGAATGGTCTCGATTTTTGAAGGATTTGTTTTTATACCTTCCGGCGTAACAATGAAACCTAGAAATTCAACTTCTTCTTGAAAGAATTTGCACTTATCCAGTTGCACTTTCATGTACCCATTTTCGAGTGTACTGAAAATATTTTTTAAATGGGCTGTATGGTCTGCTTCGGATTTACTAAAGATAATTATGTCATCAATGTAGACATAACAACATTGTCCAATGAAATTTCGCAAGATGGCATCTAAAGTTCTTTGAAAAATGGAGGGTGCGTTCTTTAGGCCAAACGATAACCTAGTGAATTCATACTTTCCATTATTTATGGAGAAAGCAGTTTTCTCTATATCTGAATCTTTTAAAGGAATTTGGTGAAAGCCACTTTTTAGGTCTATGACCGAGACAAATTTGTTGCTTCCCAACTGGGAAAGGACTTCATTTATTTCAGGAATGGGGTACCGATCTGCTATCGGTACAGAGTTCAACTTACGGTAATCTATCACCAGCCTGTATTGTTTGTTACCCAGGGAATCTGGTTTTTTATCAACTATCCAAACGGACGAATTATGGGGTGTTCGCGATGGTTTTCTTATTCCATCTTCGAGGAGTTTACCAATTTGTCTTTCAACCTCTGATTTTAATGACATAGGATATGGGTAGCATCGGGAGTAAATGGGATTATCAGGGGTTGTTCTAATTTCTGCCTTCACTACAGCCGTGTATGTTAACCTTTCGTCCCGTTCTGCGAACAGTTTTGAGTGCTGGTTGCAGAGATTAAAGATCTTATATTTTTGCTCTTCTGTTAAGAGTTTCATTTTAATTTCCAAACTATTCACTGATTTAGATATTTGCTGCCTAATTTTGATTTTTTTGCCGTTTTTAATTATCATGTAATCTTTGGAAGTATGGATTATTGCATTTAATTGTTTGAGGCTGTCATTGCCAAGAATTGCGTGGAATGATTTTAGTGAGGGCAATACGAAGAATATAAGACGTTCCTCGCTTAGGCCAAAGAGATTTAAAAAAATATGATGGGATACTTTTACTTTGCCTATAACCGAGTTGTCATAAAATATATTGTCGTTTGGTAAGGTGTTCTTTGGTAGTGAGAGTTGAATGTAGTTTTTATTGGATCCAGTGTCTATGAAAAATTTTAGTAACTCTCCATCGCTAGTTTTGCACTGGCAATATCGAGTATGTTAATCTAAAAAATGGGCATCGCAAACCCTCTCTTCACCTTCTTTTTGGTCTTCATGTGCATACCTCGTATAGTCCTGCATATAGTCGGGCCAGCTTTGTACTTCCTGAGGATCGTATCCGGCGGTGTCCGGGGTTTCATTTGGTTCATACTTATCAATCTCGGCCACGTCATTTTCAGGTACTGGTTCTACGTGGTTTATGCGCTCAAGTTTGTTTGGGGTATTCTTATTAAATTGTCCTGTGGGGGCGGTGGTCGCTTGGATGCGATGTTATTGTAACTGGGTCTATTCAGTTGTTGATGATCGGTCAATATCCATTGGGACTGGAGGTTTGGGTTGCACTGGTATTGGCGGTGGGTTATTAAATTGTGGGGGCCTATTTCCTTGGTTATTTACCATGTAGGGTGACCGTTGATGTTGGTATTGGTGTAGCTGCTGTGGTTGGTATTGGTATTGCTGCGGTGTTTGGTATTGTTGTTGGTAAAGGGGTTGTTGGGAAATTCGGGTAAAGGTAGGGGTTGGTTGGGGTAGATGGGCAAGTTGTGGTTAGAAGGGTTGATTAGGGTTCCTTCTTAGTGGAAGTGCGGGCCTCTGCTGATATGGCATTCCAAAAATCGTTGATGGTAATATAGGCCATTTAGGCATATTGCTGGCTGTTGGCATGTGCTGCTCTGAAGTTTGGTTTTCAAGCTTTATTCATAGGCTTCGGGCAGATCGGTCGGCTCTTTCATGCCGAGAAGTCTTGACATATCGCCCGATAGTCCTCTGACAAAGTATTCAGTGCCTTGTCACGGTATGTGCGGGTGAGGACGGGCATGCATTCCTCGCTGATTTCCATGCAGGACATTTTGTTCAATATCAGCGAGAGGTTGGTATATACCTCACCATAAAACTCCTGTACCGTCTTCCGACCCTGAATCAAACAGGTCAGTTGGTACTCGAGGGTACTAACACATAGTGCATCGTAAGGCACCTTGCGATAGCCTTCCAATTAAGGGGAGTGTTGTAGGATTCCAGTGCCGCATCAGCACTGCCTACAATTTTATTGCGGATGCCGAAATACTTCGGCGAGCCTATGCAGGGCTCATAAATTTTAAGTATCCTCTCTGCACTCTTTTTCCAACTGCTGAAATCAGCTGGGTTGCCATTAAATTCCCGCAAAGATCTAACCACATCCGGTACCTTATCCATATCGGAAAGGTTGTTCCGGTACCTCTCTTCTATCATTTGGTCCGCTATAGGTTGCACCAGGGGGTTGTGGTGGCGGTGGTGGTCCTACCGGGGGTGCATTTATGTTCCCTAGTATAGGGGCTCTTATTAAATTGTTTTGGGCCATTTTGTTTAACCCTTCATCCTAACTATGTGGTGTTTTAGTGGTTTATAGTTTATACAATTTCTGGAGGGTCCCTTTTCTGGTGAATCGCAGAGTTGTTTTTATTTTATTATTTAAAGATTTGTCTTATTTTATGAGCTGTACAAGCTCTATGTTATTTAATAGTTTTTTTTCTTCTTTTTTTGTGACTTGAGAAATTTAAATATCTGAAATATTTTCTCGTTCCCTGAATTGCCTTATTTCGATTTTCGATTATTTAATTTTTATTCTTAAGTTTCACTTTCATGCACTATCATATAATTTAGAAAATCTAACTTCTAAAATCTCTTTATTCATTTGCGATTATTTATTCAACCCTTATTTTCTTAAATTTCACTTAATTTATTTTCAATTTTAAAAATTCTTTATTCAACTCTTATTTTCTTAAATTTCACTTAATTCATTCTCCAAATTTTATTTTTTTAATCTAATTTTACTTATTTTCTGTTTTAAATTTCACTTATAATCTATCTATCTTAGTGCTTATATAAGTATTGCAGCCACGCGCATGGTTATCCAGTATTTACCTCCTGGTTGGTTGCTTCAGGGAGAGATATGCCACTTCATTCGCGCGCGCACCTTCTTCAAGCGTGAGTAAGGGGTTTTTTTTTCCGAGTCCTTGGTCCGGAGTATTTTAACTTTACGTTTACTCGCGACAAGACCCTTTTCACGTTGGGCGCCAGTTAGTTGTTACGCTACCGAAACTTATTAAAAAAAATTAAGTTATTTTTATTTTCTGTTTTTCCGACAGGGTGAATGCTAGATTTATATTGGAACGATTTTCCGTCATCCCTTGTCAATTTTTGTTTGTTTACAAACCGGTTTCGGCGATCCGCCATCTTCAGTGTAAGTTTTCGTTCTGATCTGTGTCTATCCGTTGTCCAGTATTTATAGTTTGAATGCTGTAGGTAAAGTTAGTATGCGTGTATACAGTTCATGCGTTAGGTTCGTGTTTCACGAATGTTCCCGAGCGGCAAGCTGCAATAGGGTTGTTTTGAAACTCGTCTATTAGTTTGTTTGTCAGGCACTGCTGAACGCTATGTAATGTCAGGTAATGCTGAATGTTCTCGAGCGGCAACTCGTTAACTAGTTTGTGGGTCAGGTAATGTTAATCTTGTGCTTGAATAGAAGTCGGTAATTTTGGTCCTTTGGTTTGTTTTGTGTGTTCGCTCGTTTATCGTTACTTGTCTGGTTATTGTACCTGCTGCGTTGTTTTGTTTTTTGTAGACTAGTTTTAGAGGTTCGAATATTGCATCAGAATTGGTGCTAGTTTGTTCGTTTATTATTCTTCCGTCAAATGTCTTTAGTTTGTATATTTCCATGTTCTCAAGCACATTTAAGCGTCGCCCTTTTGTTTGCACGTGAAGTGTTTTGGCTGTGCTTTTGATTTTAGCCGGGGTGCATTTGTTTTCATTTTGCTAACCACATGTATGAAAACAAATGCACCCCGGTTAAAATCAAAAGCACAGCCAAAACACTTCACGTGCAAACAAAAGGGCGACGCTTAAATGTGCTTGAGAACATGGAAATATACAAACTAAAGACATTTGACGGAAGAATAATAAACGAACAAACTAGCACCAATTCTGATGCAATATTCGAACCTAGTCTACAAAAAACAAAACAACGCAGCAGGTACAATAACCAGACAAGTAACGATAAACGAGCGAACACACAAAACAAACCAAAGGACAAAAATTACCGACTTCTATTCAAGCACAAGATTAACATTACCTGACCCACAAACTAGTTAACGAGTTGCCGCTCGAGAACATTCAGCATTACCTGACATTACATAGCATTCAGCAGTGCCTGACAAACAAACTAATAGACGAGTTTCAAAACAACCCTATTGCAGCTTGCCGCTCGGGAACATTCGTGAAACACGAACCTAACGCATGAACTATATACACGCATACTAACTTTACCTACAGCATTCAAACTATAAATACTGGACAACGGATAGACACAGATCAGAACGAAAACTTACACTGAAGATGGCGGATCGCCGAAACCGGTTTGTAAACAAACAAAAATTGACAAGGGATGACGGAAAATCGTTCCAATATAAATCTAAAAAAAATTAAATTCTTTTCGGCAGGGAGCCGTGTTATTTATTTAACCAACAATTAACGACTAACATACAATTTCTATTTCACTTAATTATATTTGCCTAATTCTTCCTCCGCTGTCGGCGTCGAGCTTCCTTCGTTCACACGGTGGGCCTGCACCTGCAGGTTTGAATTGGCCTTGGTGGGAGGTGTCGGATAACAAGACAAGTTCATCAGCAATCTCGAGAATGCCTGGGAGTGCAGATGCACTGCATTAGCGTGGGAAAAGAGTTTTTAGCGATTTAGAACGTGTGCTATGTTAACTTGTACATCCCGAGGACGCTGGGTACCCTGCTAGTAACAAATAAAAATGTTGTTTTTAGTTAGTCGAGAATTTCGTATCGTGCGCATAACCTCCGTTGCCATGTTGAAGTAATTCACTGGCGTGTAATTATTTTTTTTTTATATCGGCTTACATTTGAAGAAGCGACTTGTTCCCGTAGCAAAATTATAAGTTTACTCTTACCCTGTTAATGACTTTAAGCTTAAAAATGTCACCTCCGTTACTTTAGAATGGCCGTCACGTGCATACTATTATCGATAATGTTGTTGGAGTTAGTATGCTCGTTATTGTTGAATTTTTGCCGTTGATTTGAATACAATTATTGATGTCGTGTGGGAGATCGGTGTCCATGACGATAACAGAAGAGTTAGATGACGTTTATATATCCGATGCTAAGTACACACGAGTTAAAATGGGTTGCGCAGAACAGCAGAGCAGTCTTTACAAACAAATTTTTAATTACCATACTAAACTTTCGTTAATGAGAGCCGATCACCTTTAAAACTACAAATACATGAACACTTTGGTATTATATTATAGTGAAGACAGATTACAAATTAAATTTTAATTATAGTTTCATATTTATTCTTTGTATTAAACCACAATTGAGATATTGTAAAATTTTGTAAATGTATGTGAATTTTTATAAAAATGATAAATCAAAGGAGCAAGAGAAAACACGAACACAGTACCACTAGTTCTTGATTTAATTATAATCTTTGGTCTCAATGTTGACGCTTGTTCAACCACCAACTGGTTTCGGAATCAATTTAAGGAGTTTTTCACCGTGGGAATTATTTGAGACATCATCGAGACAGGGCGTCTGAAACAAAGTTTTCCTTGCCTGGCATGTGATGAAACTGCGCGGAATGAGCGTAGGTTAGGTTAGGGTGGCTGCCTCCCATGCCTTATACACTCATGAGATTGACCAATCCTGTCCGCTTGATATAGCGCAGAATTTCTCAGGTTTCGACGGATCTTAGCTCAGCTAAAGTGGTAAACTCTAACGTCCCTAGGCACTCCAGCCGGGTCCCAGCTAGAACGGGGCAGCTGCAGATGAAGTGCTTGATATTTTCAATCTCTTCCTCGTCCTTGCAGCTGCGACAGTAGTCGTTTGAAGGAACCCGCGAGTGGCATGTTTTCCCATTAGGAAGTACCCTGTGAGCACCCCAACACGGGGGAATAGGGATGGTCGCCTAAGATTGGGTATGGACTTGATCCGTTTCTTACAGATATAGGGCCAGGATTTTCCTTCGAATTCGCGTAGGAGGTGTTCCTACTTCGGTTCACCTCTGATTGCTCCCTGGTTGTTGTTGTTTTTGTTGTAGCAACAAAAATCACTCCCCGAAGGTTTTGGGGAGTGTTATCGAAATAAAAGTCCTTGGCCGGATACGAATCCGGTACGCTCCGGTACTCCCTTGCGGTACTGCCCGACTGTCGTGGTACCGATTTGGTATGACCAGTGCTACCTTCTAGGTCATGCCATCCCTCCTTCCGGAAGGAAAGAAAAGATGGGTAATGAGAGGTGAGAGGCATCATATCCGTAGATCAACCATCGAGTTGCACATAAGCAGCGCAGTTTCCAGGGATATCGCTGTAGCTTGGAACCCATATCACTGTTGTTGAGCAATTAGTGGCCAGTTCATTGAGAGAGTGCCTAAAGTCGAGTGCTACCTTCGAAGAGGTGTTGCTACTCTGAAGGGCTTTTATCGCTGCTTGGCTGCCGCAGTATATGGATAGTGATGAGCAGTTTTTTGAGGGCAGCCAGCGTACAGCTTCCTCTATGGCTGTAAGTTCCGCCTGGAATACGCTGCAGTAGGAAAAGTAAAAGATCCGCCGTTTTTAAGTTATAGCGTAACAATTAAACCTCAATAATTTGTATATACATAGATATAGATATCATATCCTTTATTATCGTTTTCATACCTTCATAAATTGAGATGACATTTTCGAAAATAGCACTGGCCACTGTTTTTGCATGTTTGCTCTGTGTGGGAATTGCAACTAAATATTTAGTAAAGTCACATATTAGAGTAACCGTGTATTCCTTACTATTTAATGATCTGGGTAATGGTCCAATGGTATCTATTTGTATTATTTCAAACGCTTTTGGTGGTGTTTCAGTCAAAATCATTGGTCTTTTAAATTTTTATAAATTTTATTTTTATTACAATGTCAACATTTCTTTGTATATTTTTTATATCATTTTTCATATTTTTCCAGTAATATTTTTGTCTAATTTTATAAGTTGCACCACTCCACTTCAAAGTCATACTCTTCTAATTATAATCTGATTCTAGTAAACTTAGATCAAGGGTTACTTGTGGTGGGGTGAAGTGTGAAGTGAGCTGCGGTTAGGTGAGGTGAGCTGCGTTTAGGGGAGATGAGTTGCAGCTAGATGAGATGAGCTGCGGTTAGGTGAGGTGAGGTATCTATCATTGGGAACGTTTCCTTTCAAAGTGCTGACGGACGTTCCAAACGCAAGCCAAATCGGCCCAAAAATTTAGTAGTTTGTGGCAATCCGAGTACTGACAACGGAAGATAATTGCAAAATCATAAGGTCTAAGCATTGATACCCGTATCGTACTCACGCCTCCTAGGGTCAGACCTGTTCCACATTTTGGTCGATATTATTAATTATAACTTTAATTTAATACCCATAACGTGTAAACACCTCCTAGCGTTGCCTCTGGTCCACATTTTCGCCTATATCCAGGAAACGGGTTCTGATATGAATCCGAAAATGACCCCTTATTAAAACTCTCATAAACACCTTTCATTTGACATCCACATTGTAAAAACATATGTTAGGGAAACCCGGATCTACGTTATGACCTATATCTCCAAAAGCCTCGATCGGAACTCCAGCGCCACCCCGAAAGTAAATTTATGGTAGGAACGTTTCCCAAACAAGCGCTGATGCATGTTCCAAACACAAACCAAAACCGAATCGGTAGTTTTGTGGTGTACAAATGTAGTGAAACACAAAAAAATTGCAAAATTGTGAGGTTTTTATTGTGATTTTGTTTTTATTTTAAAAAGTAAATGTCATAAATATCATTCTATATTTCTTCACACAAGACTGATATGATTGATATAAAATAAATTTTGCAATCTTATACTATAAATACATATCATAAGACGATTACAGTTATTATAAATTTAGCCCAATAATCATGAATTCTGCACAATCTATTGAAATTGTGCATAAATTATACACAAAAAATGTGCAGTTTGTGAACATTGTTCATATCTTAATTATTTTAAAATTAAACACAATTGATTATAATATGTGAACATTGTGCATAATATTTGACTATAAACAGTTATTGTTCATAAGTTGTGTCCATTTATGTATAGATTATGAACAAGGCGTACACATATGCAACTGAGTCTCACTTTCCTTTGTGAATAATTCGGGAGAGTCAATAGATCTGGAGGTGTGAAAACTGTTCCTATTTGTTCACAATCAATGAAAATGTGGTTCATAACCTATGCCCAGTTGTTCAGAACGTATGACCAGTTGTTCATAGTCTATCCCAGTTGTTCAGAACGTATGACCAGTTGTTCATAGTCTATCCCAGTTGTTTAGAACGTAACCCAA
The DNA here is from genome assembly GCA_951509765.1 of Sphenella marginata. Classification (NCBI taxonomy): domain Eukaryota; kingdom Metazoa; phylum Arthropoda; class Insecta; order Diptera; family Tephritidae; genus Sphenella; species Sphenella marginata. The sequence goes on along the minus strand of OX608078.1, from coordinate 31,055,872 downwards.
TTGTTCAAAACGTATATCCCAGTGTTTCAGAACGTATGCCCAGTTGTTCATAGTCTATCCCAGTTGTTCAGAAGGTATGCCCAGTTGTTCATAGTCTTTCTCAGTTGTTCAGAACGTATGCCCAGTTGTTCATAGTCTATCATAATTACGAAACCGAAGAATACCTACCCCAAATACATCCCTACAAAAATTGTAGTAGGTCCCAAACCAATATCCCTAGAGGAATACCGGCAAAGGCAAAACCACCAAAAAGCCAACCTTCAAGAATTTAAGCAAAGAATAAGCTGCGAAAATAAACCGAAAAAAAGTGGAGGTAGAAAGCGAAAGCACCAAAAAGAATGTGCAGAACTCCATAGTATAATTAACATCAGTCGGGGGGAACAAAAGAATGTCTTGATAAACAAACTATAAGATCTGCGCAAAAACGAGTGGAACCCAGCAACAACAACAACACAGAACCACCAAAAGGATAATCAGGAAATTTAAAATATAACACAGCTATGATTAATAAACAAAAAATTAAATTAAAAAACAGGAACTAACAATCAAAAGGAAAATTGTTTTTCTCATTCAGATGTTTTATACCCTACTACATTATCAGAGGAGACATACAGATTGATTATTTTAACACGCTAATATAAAAAAAATTCTCAAAGGTTAAATAAAGATTTTTTTTCCATAAAAATTACTTGGTGGAAAATTGCACTTAACGGCATATTAATAGGAATAGCGGGATACGAACTAGGAAAAGAAACGTCAGGTGAAAACACCCCCGATACCAAAATAGTTAAATACGAACCACGCCCTATCATAGAAGAAGTTTCCGATAAGTGGTTGAACGCGGTTTCATGCGTAGTTACATGTTTCATTGTCGCAATGGTAATATTGATAAAAAATTACATCAAAAATAAATTGAGACAATTAAACAATGTACAACAACGTGTATAATTTTCCCAATAAAAAGTAACAACTTCCCAAAAATGCCAAAAGTTTTCATCCAGAAATGAATCAATGGAAAGAAATCCATAACACATTAAGAAAAAATTAAAGCTATTAAATCATACAAATGTATAAACAAGAGTATTCCCATAACAACAGAAACTATAGTAAAACATTTGAACATAATCTTGGAAGCTCTTAATAATACTAGATAGGTGATCAATGCAGCAAATCGCATACTTACCATAGAATACCAAAAAGAAGCTTATCAATTTTTCACTGCCGTACGAGATAACAATGCCAACTACATAAGAGGAAAACCTCCAAGTTGGTTTTGCCGTACTGCTATCAGAAAATGTTCGAAGCCGGACTCCATCACCCTCTTTCAGTCAAGGGGAAGACACCAGTAAAGTAAAAATCCCAATCATAAACGTCACAATCAGGGACGGATTCAGATGATGGGTCCAGGGGGTCCGGACCCCCCCGAAATGGATGACCAGTTACTTATTACAGATTCTGTTGTTGTTGTTGTTGTTGTTTTAACAACAAAATCACTCCCCGAAGGTTTTGGGGGCAACCTTCTAGGTCATGTCATCCCTCCTTCCGAAAGGAAGGAGAAGATGGGTAATGAGAGGTGGGAGGCATCATATCCGTAGATCAACCATCGAGTTGCACATCATTACCTTTGTGCATATTGGTCGCCTCTTACGACCGGTATGCCTACCGCGGGCATATTCTAAGCCCCAACCCGCAGAAAACCGTCCGAAAACCTTTATTGAAGCTTTGAACGTTTGTGATATACAGTTTTACAGAGAAATACATAGCTTTCTCACTATAGGTGATACACTGCCAGTTACGGTAGCTTCAAGCGAACGATCATTCTCTACTTTACGGAGAGTAAAAACCTATTTGCGAAATAAAGCTGGATAAGAACGTTTGAATGGATTGGCAATGTTGAATATTCACAGAGATTTCGAAGTTACTCATCACGATGGGTTTTAAGCATGTTTTATTAAAAGGTTCACGTCCCTCCATTTTTTATTTTGAATGCTCGAATATGCATTAAAATAAGATGATATGTTGATTTTTAGCAGTTTTCCCCGAGCTCTGTTTTAAAAAAGCTCATTTTAAAAATGTAAAATACCAAATTTTGAGATTTTTTGAAGAAGATATCGCGATTGCAAATCTAATTGTATACATTATAAGAACATAAATGCCACGTATAGACTTTTCCGGATTTTTCTCGAAAACGGTTATGTGTATCAAAACATTTTCTTTTACCGTTTGTTCGTCACGAAGCTCCTCATTGACAATGAAAATAGTTATTTTTGTAAACCCTATAGTTCCCTAGCTAGAGCCAAATTTGCCCCATTCGTGATATCAAAAAGTAATAGTGGTTTAAATTTAGATATCTTGTATAACGAAATTTCGATGGAGCTAAATTTTTGTGGAGAGCTTAGGTTGACCCCCAGAAAGAAAAGTCCGTAGCGTTATATGTATGTATGAACATATCGTCTGTCATTCGAAAATTTAAGAATACATTGCAAATATATAATAATTTTACTGTGTAAGTATACATATATGAGTGAGTTTTTGTTATTCATACCTCCGATTATTATCTTCCAACTTTTCTTGTGAATGTTGTATTGGAGATTTCAAATATGGACCCCCCCCCGGAAAATTTTCGTGGATCCGCCCCTGGTCACAATGGTACAAACAGTAGTCGAATTCATTAAAACTGCCTCGTCAGTACTCCCAGAGTTTGATGGGAAGCCAGAAAACTTACACAGTTTCTTAGATGCCCTCGATATACTTGATCAAATCAAGGTTGAGCACGAACTTTTAGCAATAACAATGATAAAGACCAAACTAAAAGGAACGGCAAGAAATTTTATCAGTAATGAAAACACGATTGGACAAATAAAAACAAAGCTCAAAAGCGCGATAAAAGGTGAATCGGTAGAGGTTTTAAACGCTAAACTCCTAAACGTTCAACAACGTAGTAAAACGGCTAACCAATACACAGCGGAAATAGAAAAAATTACCAAATCACTAGAAGGAGCATATATCTCGGATGGATTAAACCCAGACTTAGCAACGAGATATTCTACACAGGCAGCCGTCAAGGCAATGTGTAAAAACAGCTCAAACAATAATGTTAAAATGATAATGCAAGCAGGAACGTTCACAACAATGAACGATGAGATCTCTAAGTTCACCAACAGCTGTACCGAAAACAGGCAGCCCGAATACAATTTTGAACGTACGACAACAGAGTCAGTACAGGAACAATTTTCGTGGAGGATACCGAAGTAACAACTATGGAAATTACCAAAATCGGAGATTCAGACCACAACCGAGATACAACAATAACTCGAGGTCGTACAGCAATTATAACAATAACCGAAGAGGATCACAAGCCCAAAACGGCAATAGATCCTACAACCAGCCCCGTAATGTGCGCAGCTGCACCCAGACGGAAAACCAGGAAGCTCCACTTCAAAATTAATAGAAATAAAAATATGTGTACTAAACCTAAATCTAAACAGATATATATCCACAAGGACATCCCTAAATAATTCGAAATTTTTTATTGACACGGGAGCAAACATTTCCATTATAAAAATGCATCAAATTAGTAAAACACACAAAATTAATACAGAACAAATTACAGATTTAAAGGGCATTGGTCATGGAATAACCAGCACATTAGGCATAATTAAAGCGGAATTAAAAGGTGATGACCTTCTAATTTACCATAAGTTCCATGTCGTAGAAGACCACTTTCCAATCCCATGCGACGGATTAATAGGACTAGATTTCATAAAGAAATACAATTGTATCTTGGATTATGGCAAAACCGAGGACAAATTAATCCTAAGGCCATATGATTTCCCCCAACCAATAACAATTCACCTAATAAATTGTCTGTCTGTCAACACACTTACTATCCCTGCTAGATCTGAAGTCATTAGACAAGTCAAAGTAAACACCGATAACAAAAACATCTTCATACCACACCAACAATTATCTGAAGGCATTTTCATAGCAAACACTATCACAAATAAAGATCAAACTTTTTTAGAATTATCAACACAACACATAAAAACACAACTATCCAAAATTACCCAACACCAAAAACAGCCGATGAAGTTAAGAGATTCGTAGCTTCCTGCAACTATTACAGAAGACTCGTACCGAATTTCGCAGAACACTCACGAAAATTAACTAGGCGTTGCAAAAAGAATGTTTCCTTCGAATGGACAGAAGAATGTCAACAGGCGTTTGTCTACTTAAAGGAAGCATTTATGTATAGATTATGAACAAGGCGTACACATATGCAACTGAGTCTCACTTTTCTTTGTGAATAATTCGGGAGAGTCAATAGATCTGGAGGTGTGAAAACTGTTCCTATTTGTTCACAATCAATGAAAATGTGGTTCATAACCTATGCCCAGTTGTTCAGAACGTATGACCAGTTGTTCATAGTCTATCCCAGTTGTTCAGAACGTATGACCAGTTGTTCATAGTCTATCCCAGTTGTTTAGAACGTAACCCCAGTTGTTCAAAACGTATATCCCAGTGTTTCAGAACGTATGCCCAGTTGTTCATAGTCTATCCCAGTTGTTCAGAAGGTATGCCCAGTTGTTCATAGTCTTTCTCAGTTGTTCAGAACGTATGCCCAGTTGTTCATAGTCTATCATAATTACGAAACCGAAGAATACCTATCCCAAATACATCCCTACAAAAATTGTAGTAGGTCCCAAACCAATATCCCTAGAGGAATACCGGCAAAGGCAAACCCACCAAAAAGCCAACCTTCAAGAATTTAAGCAAAGAATAAGCTGCGAAAATAAACCGAAAAAAAGTGGAGGTAGAAAGCGAAAGCACCAAAAAGAATGTGCAGAACTCCATAGTATAATTAACATCAGTCGGGGGGAACAAAAGAATGTCTTGATAAACAAACTAAAAGATCTGCGCAAAAACGAGTGGAACCCAGCAACAACAACAACACAGAACCACCAAAAGGATAATCAGGAAATTTAAAATATAACACAGCTATGATTAATAAACACAAAATTAAATATTTAAAGTATTTTTATGAGCTCAAGGCCGTTGCGTGAAAATATAAAACACAATGTTTTAATATGTTTGTCGATATTTCGGTTTTATTCTAAAACCATCATCAGGACTAGGAAACACAAACAGAAAAATAACCAGTACAATTAATTATATATGTAAAATTTACATTAAATACAACTTACACATATGAATATGTTTGATCGACTGATCATAAGTTCGGAAACAAAACAAAAAATTAAATTAAAAAACAGGAACTAACAATCAAAAGGAAAATTGTTTTTCTCATTCAGATGTTTTATACCCTACTACATTATCAGAGGAGACATACAGATTGATTATTTTAACACGCTAATATAAAAAAAATTCTCAAAGGTTAAATAAAGATTTTTTTTCCATAAAAATTACTTGGTGGAAAATTGCACTTAACGGCATATTAATAGGAATAGCGGGATACGAACTAGGAAAAGAAACGTTAGGTGAAAACACCTCCGATACCAAAATAGTTAAATACGAACCACGCCCTATCATAGAAGAAGTTTCCGATAAGTGGTTGAACGCGGTTTCATGCGTAGTTACATGTTTCATTGTCGCAATGGTAATATTGATAAAAAATTACATCAAAAATAAATTGAGACAATTAAACAATGTACAACAACGTGTATAATTTTCCCAATAAAAAGTAACAACTTCCCAAAAATGCCAAAAGTTTTCATCCAGAAATGAATCAATGGAAAGAAATCCATAACACATTAAGAAAAAATTAAAGCTATTAAATCATACAAATGTATAAACAAGAGTATTCCCATAACAACAGAAACTATAGTAAAACATTTGAACATAATCTTGGAAGCTCTTAATAATACGAGATAGGTGATCAATGCAGCAAATCGCATACTTACCATAGAATACCAAAAAGAAGCTTATCAATTTTTCACTGCCGTACGAGATAACAATACCAACTACATAAGAGGAAAACCTCCAAGTTGGTTTTGCCGTACTGCTATCAGAAAATGTTCGAAGCCGGACTCCATCGACCTCTTTCAGTCAAGGGGAAGACACCAGTAAAGTAAAAATCCCAATCATAAACGTCACAATCAGGGACGGATTCAGATGAGGGGTCCAGGGGGTCCGGACCCCCCCGAAATGGATGACCAGTTACTTATTACAGATTCTGTTGTTGTTGTTGTTTTAACAACAAAATCACTCCCCGAAGGTTTTGGGGAGTGTTGTTGAAATACCAGTCCTTGGCCGGATATGAATCCGGTACGCTCCGGTACTCCCTTGCGGTACTGCCCGACTGTCGTGGGAGCGATTTGGTATGACCAGTGCAACCTTCTAGGTCATGTCATCCCTCCTTCCGAAGAAGATGGGTAATGAGAGGTGGGAGGCATCATATCCGTAGATCAACCATCGAGTTGCACATCATTACCTTTGTGCATATTGGTCGCCTCTTACGACCGGTATGCCTACCGCGGGCATATTCTAAGCCCCAACCCGCAGAAAACCGGCCGAAAACCTTTATTGAAGCTCTGAAGGTTTGTGATATACAGTTTTACAGAGAAATACATAGCTTTCTCACTATAGGTGCTACACTGCCAGTTACGGTAGCTTCAAGCGAACGATCATTCTCTACTTTACGGAGAGTAAAAACCTATTTGCGAAATAAAGCTGGATAAGAACGTTTGAATGGATTGGCAATGTTGAATATTCACAGAGATTTCGAAGTTACTCATCACGATGGGTTTTAAGCATGTTTTATTAAAAGATTCACGTCCCTCCATTTTTTATTTTGAATGCTCGAATATGCATTAAAATAAGATGATATGTTGATTTTTAGCAGTTTTCCCCGAGCTCTGTTTTAAAAAAGCTCATTTTAAAAATGTAAAATACCAAATTTTGAGATTTTTTGAAGAAGATATCGCGATTGCAAATCTAATTGTATACATTATAAGAACATAAATGCCACGTATAGACTTTTCCGGATTTTTCTCGAAAACGGTTATGTGTATCAAAACATTTTCTTTTACCGTTTGTTCGTCACGAAGCTCCTCATTGACAATGAAAATAGTTATTTTTGTAAACCCTATAGTTCCCTAGCTAGAGCCAAATTTGCCCCATTCGTGATATCAAAAAGTAATAGTGGTTTAAATTTAGATATCTTGTATAACGAAATTTCGATGGAGCTAAATTTTTGTGGAGAGCTTAGGTTGACCCCCAGAAAGAAAAGTCCGTAGCGTTATATGTATGTATGAACATATCGTCTGTCATTCGAAAATTTAAGAATACATTGCAAATATATAATAATTTTACTGTGTAAGTATACATATATGAGTGAGTTTTTGTTATTCATCCCTACAAACCAGATACCGGTCAGCTATTTAGCTAAAAACTTGGTTTCATTAATTTTTCAAACGGTGAAAAAAGTGGCTAATTTTGTTCAGGCCGTGTGAAGATTTTAACCACAACTGTTTTCCAAATTTCCAGCCTTCAAAACTTTCCCTTTCAAAAACTGGCTATTGTTTTGGCTAACAAGTAGTTTATAATATGCTATGAAATGGTTTGTGTTTTGGATAAACTGTGGTGAAAAATATTCGTTCAGTTGGTTATTGTTTTGGCTAACATGTGGTGAAAATTACTTGTTGAATTGGTTATCGAAGTGGCTAACATATGGTTAATTTTATTAGCTGAATTGGTTAATGAAATACCAGTTATACTGGTTATTGTCAAATGGATGAAAACTATCAATTTTTCCAAATAAATAGATTGGTTTTATAGGCATTATCTTATATTTAGATGTTTATTAGATTAAGAATTACTTAATACAAAACAGTAAATACATACTAAACTAAGTAGCCACCAGAGCTGTTAAGGAATGCACTCATGTAGCAATTAAATGCATGCATTACCATCAACTGATAACAACTTTGGATTGCAGCATTTTTCTCATTTTTTGGAATAAGGAATGCAAATTTGCAGTCCTTATTCCTTTTATTATTCCCGAATAATCATTCCTCTTTTTATTCCTTTGTTTTTATTCGCTGTATTTCATGCCTCGCATTGCAAATGTAAGGAATGCATTCCGAATTTCTTTGTAGTGCATGTATCAACGTAGTCATAGTTGTGTATGTCTGGATTGTGCTTCTAGCAATCCTGTCCGAGATCGATATGGAGCTAGATCTACTGCAACTGCAGAATATTACCAATCCTGCCTTTTGCGTTGCAGAAAATTCGGGTAGAATTGACTCTCGCAAGTAACAATCGCTTAAAATTGATGTTATTGTTCGGGCGATCTCGGACATGATTGCTAAAAGCACAATCCAGACATACACAACTATGACTACGTTGATACATGCACTCCAAAGAAATGCGGAATACATTCCTTACATTTGCAATCCGAGGCATGAAATACAGCGAATAAAAACAAAGGAATAAAAAGAGGAATGATTATTCGGGAATAATAAAAGGAATAAGGACTGCAAATTTGCATTCCTTATTCCAAAAAATGAAAAAAAGGCTGCAAACGAAATGTCTGCAATCCAAAGAATAATTATTCCCAAAATAATGCATTCCTTAAAAACTTACATATGTATGTAGCCACAATGACAAATAAATAAATATCTTAAGAAGTAGTATGTACAGCTTTCATCAGCCAGACTCCTTTACGTGGAAAAATGAGAGGTCCGTTCAGGCGATTTCAGTAAACAAAGTTCTGCAAGAAAAATGGCACAATCATAATTTGGGTAGTATGTATAATATATCAAATGAACTCTTACCTGTATTTAAATTATTGTATGGTGCAGCTGTATCTTGTTGGTGTTTTGCAGCCAATGTTATGCTTCTAAATAAGATAAATTCTATTAAATATTAGAATTTTTAAAATATTTTGCGCTTACCTTTTTCATTTTTCCAAAAAAGTATTTGACAAATAAAAATTAATTTATGAAGACAGCTGTCGTATTTCCAGTGTTTGGGAATTTTTTCAAACAAAAATGAGTATGTATTAGTATTTTTGGAAAATGTGGTTAGCAGCGGTTTGTAGGGATACCTCCGATTATTATCTTCCAACTTTTCTTGTGAATGTTGTATTGGAGATTTCAAATATGGACCCCCCCCCCCCCGGAAAATTTTTCTGGATCCGCCCCTGGTCACAATGGTACAAACACTAGTCGAATTCATTAAAACTGCCTCGTCAGTACTCCCAGAGTTTGATGGGAAGCCAGAAAACTTACACAGTTTCTTAGATGCCCTCGATATACTTGATCAAATCAAGGTTGAGCACGAACTTTTAGCAATAACAATGATAAAGACCAAACTAAAAGGAACGGCAAGAAATTTTATCAGTAATGAAAACACGATTGGACAAATAAAAACAAAGCTCAAAAGCGCGATAAAAGGTGAATCGGTAGAGGTTTTAAACGCTAAACTCCTAAACGTTCAACAACGTAGTAAAACGGCTAACCAATACACAGCGGAAATAGAAAAAATTACCAAATCACTAGAAGGAGCATATATCTCGGATGGATTAAACCCAGACTTAGCAACGAGATATTCTACACAGGCAGCCGTCAAGGCAATGTGTAAAAACAGCTCAAACAATAATGTTAAAATGATAATGCAAGCAGGAACGTTCACAACAATGAACGATGAGATCTCTAAGTTCACCAACAGCTGTACCGAAAACAGGCAGCCCGAATACAATTTTGAACGTACGACAACAGAGTCAGTACAGGAACAATTTTCGTGGAGGATACCGAAGTAACAACTATGGAAATTACCAAAATCGGAGATTCAGACCACAACCGAGATACAACAATAACTCGAGGTCGTACAGCAATTATAACAATAACCGAAGAGGATCACAAGCCCAAAACGGCAATAGATCCTACAACCAGCCCCGTAATGTGCGCAGCTGCACCCAGACGGAAAACCAGGAAGCTCCACTTCAAAATTAATAGAAAGAAAAATATGTGTACTAAACCTAAATCTAAACAGATATATATCCACAAGGACATCCCTAAATAATTCGAAATTTTTTATTGACACGGGAGCAAACATTTCCATTATAAAAATGCATCAAATTAGTAAAACACACAAAATTAATACAGAACAAATTACAGATTTAAAGGGCATTGGTCATGGAATAACCAGCACATTAGGCATAATTAAAGCGGAATTAAAAGGTGATGACCTTCTAATTTACCATAAGTTCCATGTCGTAGAAGACCACTTTCCAATCCCATGCGACGGATTAATAGGACTAGATTTCATAAAGAAATACAATTGTATCTTGGATTATGGCAAAACCGAGGACAAATTAATCCTAAGGCCATATGATTTCCCCCAACCAATAACAATTCACCTAATAAATTGTCTGTCTGTCAACACACTTACTATCCCTGCTAGATCTGAAGTCATTAGACAAGTCAAAGTAAACACCGATAACAAAAACATCTTCATACCACACCAACAATTATCTGAAGGCATTTTCATAGCAAACACTATCACAAATAAAGATCAAACTTTTTTAGAATTATCAACACAACACATAAAAACACAACTATCCAAAATTACCCAACACCAAAAACAGCCGATGAAGTTAAGAGATTCGTAGCTTCCTGCAACTATTACAGAAGACTCGTACCGAATTTCGCAGAACAGAGAATGTTTCCTTCGAATGGACAGAAGAATGTCAAAAGGCGTTTGTCTACTTAAAGGAAGCATTAATTAGTCCTAAACTTTTGGAATACCCAGACTTCGATAAAAAATTCTGCATAACAACAGATGCTTGTGGGGCAGTCCTTAGCCAATAACATGATGGCAAACATTCACCAATTTCTTACGCTTCTAGGTCCTTCACCAAAGGTGAAACCAACAAAGCCAAAATAGAAAAAGAATTGGCCGCAATCCATTGGGCCATAACCTTCTTCAGACCATATGTTTATGGCATTTTCTGGCAAATATCTAGTTAAAACTGGCCATCGTCCTTTAACATACCTATTCTCGATGAAGACCCCTTCATCTAAGCTGACACGAGTAAGACTCGATTTAGAAGGGTACGATTTTGAAGTGGAGAATATAGCCGGAAAAGAAAATCATATTGCGGACGCATTATCCCGCATAACAATTACAAACTTAAAAGACTTGTCAGTGGAAGCAAGTATAATATTAAAAATAACAACAAGATCAGCAACAAAACAGACCAGCAGCAATGCTGAAAATAAAGAAAGTCACAAAGAGAAAGTCAAAATTTACGAAGCGCTAAATAAATTTGAAGTAAAAAGACATGTTGAGCTCGTTTTCAATAATCCGGAATTTTCAAAATGGAAAGAAAATTTGTAGAAATTTTCATACAAGCAACCTAATTGTTAAGGATAAAATTGACCTAGGGACAATTCTTTACCAGGCTTGAAAGAGAAGCCGGCAATTTAGGACTCGTACAAACACAGTTGTCCTTAGGGGACAAATTGTTTAAAAGTAATTATACTGCAGTAGACAAATTTATAGAAATGGGTAACAAAGTTCTCAAAAACCTAACAATCGCCATAACCCCAGAGGTTATATATGTGACAAATCCCAGGAAAATTTAAGAAATCCTGCACAAATAGCATGACGATCCTATTAGTGGTGGCCACCCAGGAAAAAATCGCATGACAGACAAAATCAAGCAGAAGTATAGCTGGCTGAATATGAAAAACTACATAAGAGAATACATAAAAAACTGCATCCACTGCAAGAAAAATAAGACCAATAAGCATATAAAAGAACCAATGACAATAACGGAAACACCTCCGAAGGCATTTGATATTGTACAAATCGATACAGTCGGACCATTACCGAAATTAATAAATGGAAACGAATATGCAGTTACCATCATTTGTGATCTAACCAAATACTTGGCAGCGATCCCCGTTCCAAGCAAACACGCAGCAACAGTAGCTAAAGCCGTGTTCGAGAACGTCATTTTGATTTATGGACGCATGAATACAATAATGACAGACATGGGCACGAAATACAAAAACAACTTATTCAAAGAACTGTGCAAATTATTAAAAATTTAACATAAAACTTCAACACCATATCATCACCAAACTTTGGGTACTGTAGAACGCAGTCAATGAATATATACGTGACAAAGATGACTGGGATGAATACCTCAGGTATTTCACGTATTATTACAATACGACGCCATCAACCACACATAAATATTGTCCATTTGAATTAATATTTGAGAAAAACCCAACGAATTATGAATTTTTCAAAGAAAATAAAATCAGCCCATTATACAACCATGAAGCTTATAACAAAGAAGTAAAATATAGACTTCAAATAGCCAGCAAAAAGCTAGGAAATTAGTCCAAGAGGCTAAAGAAAAACAAAAAACTAATTATTATAAAAGTAACCATAGTAAGGAAATAAACAGAGGAGATTTAGTATTAGTTAGAGAAGAGGCCTCCCATAAGTTAGAAAATACTTAGATATGACGGATACTAAAAAGTTAAAAATATCGATGAGAACCACAATTTCACTTTAATACCGCATAACATAGCATTAAAAACTATAAAGAAATTATAATTCACTAGCTCCACTAGTAATAACAAAAAAAAAAAAACCAAACAATAAACACTCATCTATCCATTTTGATAAACAGACACACAAACAAAATACAAAAAAAAAAATCAGTACAATAAAGACACATGTGAAACAAATATAAACAAATTAAAGTAAGAAAACCTTTTTACTACAGTATAACAATAAACGATAAACTAAGTGGGTCAAACATTTTCTTACTTAATAATAGAATACTCATACATTAACCAAAATGTATGAGCATTCTTTTAAAGAGAGGAGGTGTAGCATGCCAGCTAAGCGAAACAAAATGTTTAACAATAATAAGTACAAAGTTTAATATACTTTTGGCAATAACTAGGCCAAAGTTATCAAATCAATTTAGCTTGCGCTGCACTTCTCCAGTAACATAAACTCGATTGAACCCATATACATTTATGTAGAAATGTAAGTTTGTAAATTAGATTACTCATAAGGTTGATTGGAAGCATATTAAAGGACGGCAATGAGCCGAATAAAACATTCCAACTTTAAGACTCAACTAATGTGTTTAAACTTTGGGATCTTTGTGGGGCATTTTAATGCTCAGGTGATTGCGACTGAAGAGCTAAGACAATACTGAAATCCTTCCAAACGTTACAAAGGGCATATATTATGATCAACTGTGCATACGTTCTGAACAACTGGGAAAGACTATGAACAAGTGGGCATATGTTCTGAACAACTGGGCATAGGTTATGAACCACATTTTCATTGATTGTGAATAAATAGGAACAACTTTCACACCTCCTGCCATTGGGGACATTTGGCACATTTGCAAGCCGCCACTCATTGACTAGGCCACGGAACTATATGCCAGTGCCAATTTCATCATTAAAAATGTCTTTAATGTCATAATTTTGACGTATGACCCCGAATAACTTTTTTAGGACACATGGGATTGAGGGGAGCTTTTGAAGTTTTCGTTCTGATGGCGAGCCTCTACCAAAATTTGGCCTTGCATATGTGTACGCCTTGCTCATACTCTATACATAAATGGGCACAACTTATGAACAATAAGTGTTTACAGTCAAATATTATGCACAATTGTGTGATTTTCAAATAATTAAGCTATGAACAATGTTTACTAACTGCAAATTTTATGTGTAGAACTTATGCACAATTTCAATAGATTGTGCAGAATTCATGATTGTTGGGCTAAATTTATGCGCAAAGTTGCACATTCCAAAATGTACCTAAACATTTTATAGTTAGGAGAAGCTTGTGCATAAATAATGCACAACAGTTTTCTCCGTGTGATAAGAGTTTTAACAAGGGTTCAATTTCTTATTCATATCAGAGCCCGTTTCCTGGATATCGGGGTAAATGTGGACCAGAGGCGACTTTATGAGGCGTTTATACGTTGTAGGTATTAAATTAAAGGTATTAATAAGAGTTTTTGCGATAAGAGGTTTTTACTTTCATATGTGAACTTTTAAAGAGATATCGACCAATATGTGAACCAGGTCTGACCCCAGGAGTCATTATTACGATACGGGTATCAACGCTTATGGCTATTCAAATACGTATTTAAATATATAGCTTAGACCTTATGATTTTGCCATTTTTTTCCGTTGTCAGTACTCGGTATGCCACCAACTACCAAAATATGATGAATGGGATAAGTTAAAAATTTAGTAAACATTGAAAAATTTAGCTTATATAATGATATATATATATATATATATATATATATATGGCGCGATATACAACAGCTATATCAACAACCTCCTAGGAGATTTTAGCGCCGAGCTTCTCTTCCAATTTGAAATTTTTCCTACAAAATTGGCGCGGCCTACGGATGAAGCAGATGAATTTTTGCTGAGAAGCCTTTCATGGCAGAAATACAGTCGGAGAGTTTGCCAAACCACTGCCGAGGGGCGGCCCCGTTTTGAAAAAAAACTTTTTCAAACCACTTTTTGATGTAACCTGTACCAGGGCTCGAGCCCGGACCTTCGGTGTGGTAGGCCGACAACACTACCTCCACACCACGGTGGCCGCCAATTATATAATTAGTGATTGCAAATATTTAAAAAAAAAATCGTTGCCATTGTATTCAGTGATAACAGTGTTTTTGTGCTGACAATAATACATTTTTACTTCTTTTTTCTTAAGTTTAAAAGTAAATTTTTCGTGAGCAGAAATTATGCGCCTAATACGGCGCAATATTGGTCGTCGTACCAATAATTGCTAGACGTTTGTCTATCCGATCAGAAGAATAACGTGAACGATATAATATAGTCGCACGTGGCTGAAATTTAAGGTCACGTTTTGCTCAAAGTGAAGACGAAACGGAAGAACGTAATAGAAGTGATAGATTAAGGATGCAGCGTAGTGCGGTTGTTCCTGGTCGATCTAATGATAGTGCGGTTCACATACATCCATTGTTATTGGCATAAGGAACAACATTTGCCAGTATTGTGGTGCGAAAGGATTCAAAAATGAAACAGTGGAATTGTGTTGTGCAAACGGCCGGTATTAAATACAAGCCCCACTTGAGCCTTTGATTTCATTAATGTCCGGAGCAACAGAACAATCGAAGCACTTTTAAAGAAATATCCAAAAGTATAATTCGAGATTTCAAATGACGTCGTTTGGCGCATTAAATATAATAAATAGTGACTTTATACCTACTTGCAAGGTAATTTAGTCGCGTGATGTCAGCTACATTTTTTTCGCTGAATGTGTGAAAAAATAATAGCAAGTTTTAAATTTAATATTAAGTAAATATAAGAGCTCCTAATATTCGATTATTCGAATAATATAACATTCGGTTTTGAAAAATCGATTAGTCAAAATTAAAAAATCGTATATACAGAAGTGCATAGAAAACTGGCATAATTCATTTAACACTTGTTTTATTAACAATTATTAAGCAAGAACAGCATTAAATAGAATTATACAGCACATTGAATACATTCAGTTGAAAGTGAGCAAAACCATCTCATTCAATATCTTCCTTGAAGCGCTTATTGTTGTAAAGAAAAAAAGGATACTAACATTTTGGGGTGATAAACAGCTTCTTCGTGGGGTAACAATATTTCCAGCTAAAGAAAACGTACGCTCCGATTCCTCCGATGTCGCTGGTATACTCAAATACTTCATGGCCAAAGTGAACAGGTCAGGATAAAACAGACGATGGTTTTTCCACCATGTTAAAGATGGCATATTAAGCCCGATTTGTGGTTCAGCCACATAGCAGTCAATTTGAGACACAGTACTATTTGTTTGGGTTTGACAATCGAATAAAAAGTCCATATCGGTTGATTCTATATTTCTTGGTTCCTGTGAAATGACATTGGTTGCTTGAAGTTGACATTGGATAAGGCCATATACCTCTTCTTTAATTTGAAAATCTTCGTCACTGAGGTTTTTATATCTAGGATCGAAAAATGATGAAATTAAAGAAGCCGAAATATTACCCGTAACACAACCAATATAGAATCTTTCATACAAAGAGTCTCGTGCAGATTTCTTAAATTTTGATATATTCGCATCATCCTCTAAGGATGAAACCATGTGGGTTTAAATAAGACGGTGAACCAAAGGACGAACAAACGATAGTGTTACATTTTTCCTGCAGCAGAGTACAGCAGTTGGCTTATCAAACGGCTTTAAAACAATTATTAAATTTCGCATTTCTTCCCACAAATTTTCCCTCATTTCAAGCAGTGTATCTGCTGCTGTTTAGGCCCGATGCCTAAATTCCGAAAAAATGGGCCACCCTAATGTCACTTTTCCGCATCCTTCCAACCACACATACCAATCCACCCACATGTATGTGCATGCCTGCATATTCATGTTTTGTCAGCAACATATACATACATGCATGTGGGTGTTCATGTGTAGGTTCACCTCCCCTTAAAACCGGAGGCTAAAATTTGGCGTTCAACGGTTGTCCTCGACTGGACAACCTTCTACTTTTTCAGCGATCGTCAGCGTAAGCACACGTCCCGACCACCCCAGGAATTTCACCGTCAGCCAATATTCAAAAGGTAATATTTCAAGTGTACAATTAACCTAATTTAATTCAATAAACGGCCCACATTTATAACGAGAATTCTCGTTCTTTTTACTCTCTTTTAAAATACCAATTCGACCGCGGTGCTTTCGAGCCACGGCCGCTCCAGCTAAGCACCACAGCCGATTTGTTCATGGTCCATCTCACCGTAGAAGCGAACTAAGAGCAACCGATACAGTCCACAACAACAACAAACACAATCTAAGATTTAAACATCTCTAAGCTTTGAGGGAGCGAGAAGTTTTTTTTTTTTTTTATGTTAATTTATATTATATTATATTATTTTTTTGGGGTGGAAAAGGGGGCGTGCAGAGCACATATTTACTAGGGAGCCCTTTTCATATTAATTTATTATTATTTTATTTAATTTATGTGTTCTATATAGAACTGGGAGGATGCAGAGCACCTGTTAGACCTTGTATGTATTCATTGGGGGCGAGCACTGTTGGCTCTGAGGCAATGCACGAGATTGGCTTCCTCATTTTCGTTTGGAAAAACCCCCCTTGGGTAAGGCAGCCAAAAACAATATCTTCAGAATATTTCATAAGCTGGGTGAGAATTATAAAAGGGGTTGCAAATGAAATAAACGAAAGAAATTGTTTAAGTCGCTTAAACATTCTCGCCCCCCTAGACGGCTTAGTCGTCTAGTAATATTTGGAAGGCGCCGGTTCGAATCCATCCGGCTCGAAGGACCATGCCATCGCGAAATAAATAATTGCCTTTCGTCCTTACGAAGTCATAAAATTGACACTTCCAACTGGGACGCAATTATTACATACCTGTGTTCGACTAAATTGCCGGAAAGTACGCTCGGTCTATGGGAACAAAGCATAGACCATAAAGTGGAAATATCCAAGTGGGAGGATATGGACAAATTTTTGTCCAACCGCTTCCAGACTCTTGAAACAGTGTCTGGGTTCATAGGGGCTTCCGCCAAAGCGCAGAAACCGCAATCTGCGCGACCTGCCAACGAAACCCCTACAAAAAGACTTGGTGCATACCAACCAAATGTAACAAAGGCACTATGCACAAAGTGCAAGTCAAATTCCCACAGATTGAGAAATTGTCCCCGTTTCCTAAAATTAACGCCGGTGGAGAGAATCAATTTTGTTAAATCCACCAAAGGCTGCCTAAACTGCCTATCCCCAGGACCTACAGTGTCGAAGTGCAGCAGTTCGTACGACTGCAACAAATGCCACTCTCGACATCATACGCTCCTGCATGCGGAGTCTCTACAGACGCAGGCAACTAGCAGTCCGAATCAGTACAATGCTGATAATGCTGCCTCTACTTCCCAACAGGCACAACAGAGACGGGAAGTTTCGAAATCAAGTTCGGTTTCAGACCGAAATGTTAAATCCTGCCATGTGCATTCAAGTGCAGGTGTGCTGCTACGGACAGCTCGAGTCACCATTCATCATAATGGTACAGACTTCCCAGCAAGAGCACTGATAGATTCTGGCTCAGAATGCTCGTTCATGACAGAACGACTAAAACGAAGAATCAATTTACCAGCAAAAAGGATGCATGCCCAAGTTTCGGGTATCACTAATGCTGTGTCGGCTCAAGTCAAGGCGGCCTCCCACATTGAACTCCGTTCACCAGTGGACCCTTGCTTTAGCCTAAAAACTTCTGTGCTAATTCTAGACAAACTAACTGGGAATCTGCCATCCTGCCATATCGACGCAATGACTATGCAGGCATTCCCAGACTTAGTTTTGGCAGATAAGAGATCCTACGTTAATGAAGAAGTAGATCTCATACTAAAAAAGAATGTACTAAGTACACTTCTGGCTCAAGAAACGGTGTTCGGTTGGATATTAACCGGGCTTGTAGAAGCACCGAACCCAACCAGAAATATAGTGTCCTTTTACAGCGAAGTCGCTTTGGACAAACAGCTTACAGCATTCTGGGAGTTAGAAAATCTGCCCAGAACTAAAAGTCCAAACGTAGACGACAATTACTGCGAAGAGTTATATAGGGCAGCTACGAGTCGTAGAGAAGATGGGAGATATGTCGTCTCACTTCCGTTCAGACAGGAATACCCGGATAAAATAAACATAGGGGGATCTCTTAGGAGGGCCTGCTCGCAAATCTTTCGAAATGAAACGCGGTTAACAAAAAACTCAGATTTAGCGAAAGAATACATAAGGGTCCTGTCTGAGTATGAGACATTATTGCATATGCAAAAAATTAAGGAGATGGTTCAAGCCGATTCGGCGAATAATTATTTTTTGCCCCATCACGCCGTAGTTAAGGCGGAGGGTACCACCACTAAGGTACGAGTCGTTTTTAACGCCTCAAGCCAAACAGCAAATGGTACAAGCCTAAACGACATTCTCCTGCCTGGCCCAGTACTGCAATCAGATCTTCCAGTACTTATACTTCGCTGGAGACTATACCGGTATGTTTTCAATAGTGACATCGAAAAGATGTATAGGCAAATATGGATGAGCGATGATCACACAAAATTCCAACGGATTGTTTACCGAACATCGCCACAAGAACCAATAAGCCTGTACGAGTTAGAAACGGTCACTTTCGGTGTCAATTGCGCGCCTTATTTAGCAATACGAACTCTTTTGCAACTTGCAGATGATGTAGAAAGTTCACATCCTACAGCATCTAGCATACTAAGGGAATGCATGTACGTTGACGACGTACTAGCGGGGGGACATACACTCGCATCGGCCATTAATGCGAGAAATGAAATTCGAGAAGTCTTACACTCCGCTGGCTTCCCACTACGGAAATGGACTTCGAATTCTGAAGAAATTCTCAACGACATCCCTAAATCGGATCGGCTGACCGAGGACTTTCTGGCGTTTGAAGATACCAGCACCGTTAAGGCATTGGGCATAAGATGGAATGCCCATTCCGACTTATTCTACTTTCAAGCAGGGTCACTGGAAGAAAGTGAAAAGCTGACAAAAAGAGCGATTTTATCCGCCATTGCCAAACTTTTCGACCCCTTAGGATGGCTTGCACCAATGGTCATTGTGGCCAAAATTTTGATGCAGAACATCTGGTTAGAGGGAACCGATTGGGACGAACCAGTTTCGTCAAACACATTGGAGCGGTGGAACAACTTTAGACAGCAAACCACGAAATCGACAAGATTCGGATACCACGATGGGTGAACTTTTCACCAGAAGACGACGTCGAAATTCATGGATTCTGCGACGCTTCGGAAAAGGCATTCGCTGCAGCCGTCTACATGCGAGTCAAAAGGAATGAGGATATCTTCGTATCTCTACTCTTTGCTAAAACCAGAGTAGCACTCGTGAAGACTATTTCACTTCCGCGTCTGGAGCTGTGCGGAGCAGTCCTTTTGGCAGAAATGATGGAATCAATATTCCGAAATATCAAACTTGGACCAGTCAAACAACATCTATGGACGGATTCCACCATCGTTTTGGCATGGATAAGGAAACCACCATGTTCCTGGTCAACTTTCGTCGCACACAGGATAACCAAAATCATCGACCTGGTCGGCAGCAAGGACTGGCTTCATGTCAACTCGGAATCGAATCCAGCAGACTTAGGAAGCAGGGGACTACCAGCATCGGACTTGGTCAACAATTCTTTGTGGTGGCAGGGACCTTCTTGGTTACAAGAAGACAACTCACAATGGCCAGTACAAGAACACGAATACCATACTTCCGTGGAGGAAAAGAGAGCGCAGACCTACGCAATATCAACGCAACAAGAAATCGATATTCTTGACCGGTTTTCGGATTTACCGAGGGCTTTGAGGGTACTATCATATATTATGAGATTCTTTCGAAGAACTCATCCCAAAACAAAAGCTTCATTTCCAGAAAGGTCATGCTTAATCTCATCCGCTGAGATTAAGACAACGACTCAAATCTTGATAAAACTCTATCAGAAGCAAATCTATAATGAGGATTATGTGAATTTGAAGAAACGAAAGTCTATTGAGAAGAAAAGCGAGATATTGCCACTCAACCCATTCATCGATAATGATGATATTATTAGGGCCGGTGGACGTCTTGGAGCATCTCAAGACCTCGCTTATAACGAGCGCCACCCAATCATACTGCCATATAATTGTAGGTTGACGCGTTTGATTGTACAAATGGTACATAAAGTCTCCCTCCACGGGGAAAACAAGCTAATGCTCAGTCTCATTCGCACCCAATACTGGATTCCGAATGTCAAGAACATGATTAGGGCCACCATCCATAATTGTAAGGTCTGCACCATTTATCGAAAACGAGCGCAAACCCAACTTATGGGTACCCTGCCTTGCGAGCGCACTACCTTCACCCGCGCGTTTACTAATGCCGGGGTAGACTTTGCCGAGCCTTTCGATATTAAAAGTTACCGCGGTCGAGGATGTCGACTATCAAAGGGCTACGTTTGCCTCTTTGTTTGTTTCACCACCAAAGCGATCCATCTGGAAGCGACCAGTGATCTTAGTACCCCATCCTTTCTAGCAGCCTTTTCGCGTTTTATCGCTAGAAGAGGATGTCCAAGATACATATACTCCGACAACGGTACCAACTTTGTCGGAGCGTCAAGATCTCTACGATCTGAATTTAAGACATTTATCGCTGAAGCCCGAGATAAAGCTATTTCAACATATAGCCATCAAGCCATGACATGGCATTTTATTCCGGCCGGGGCTCCACATATGGGGGGACTTTGGGAGGCGGGCGTGAAGAGCTTCAAAAGCCACTTCAAGAAGTTAGCCTCGCCTCATAAGTTCACTCATGAAGAGTTGCATACGTTATTGTGCCGGATTGAGGCACTTCCTTACGGGAAGTCACCTTCTGGCTCCGCCAGAACCAGAGGTGAATGAGAGCCCTGCCTCCATTATTAATAGGTGGCAGAAGCTCAAGGCTCTTCATCAAACCTTCTGCAGGCGATGGAAGGTGGAATACTTATCCGAACTTCACAAACGAGTGAAGTGGAAGCATCCAAAACAAAACATTAAAGTGGGAGATCTTGTTGTCATCAAAGAGGACAACTTAACTCCGAAGGAATGGAGGCTCGGCCGAGTTACCCACGTACACCCCGGCGAAGATAACCGAGTGCGTGTAGTGGATCTCGTCACCGAAAAGGGTCAGATCAGAAGACCGTTGGTCAAACTGATTCTGCTTCCTATGGAAGGAATGGATGGCGAGAGGCCCGCTACCTCATCGTAACCATCCACTCCACCTCCAACCAAGACCCAACCATCTCCCATCTCCCAACCTTCCACCCTTCACTCGCTACCTTTAGCGAGGACACAAGAAAGCCTAACGCAGAAGGTCGAACCGTTCTGCAACAGAAAACCTAATTGCACTCGAAAACGAGGCCAGAGAAAACCTAACGCAGAAAGGCGAACCTTTCTGCCACTGAAAAATTAATCCATCTGCCACGACAAGTTGGCAGCAGATGGACCCACCCTCGTATACATACCCCAAAAATACTAATAAATAAACATGTGTATAGATAACTTGCCCGTGTCACTCGCCCTGGAGGACACACATACCGCCATATGTCACTTTGGCCACTTTAATCATGCCTGAAAAATAAGAAATATGAGTATTGTTTTATAACGATGAATAATATATATATCCATTCCAACCGATGTCTTTAAAAAATGTGCGGTTGAGGGAACCTAAATATTTTTGCATAGTGCAACTTTTGCACTTAAGTTGAAATATGTGTTTCATTTACGATTCATAAATTTACGATTCATTAAGTCGTTTGCTACATGACAGTATATACAAACCCGATGTGAGGACGAAAGAGACAACTGGAATCTAAATAATAATGACATTGCTGAAAACCATTTAAAAACTGCCACAAGCAGTACACGGCTGTCTCAAAAGTCTGCGACACTGCGGTCTGGTATACAACTGTTACTGAGCTATAGCAAAAGGATTTAGTTGTGCGTCAAATATGGATTCTTTTGGGATATGTCTACATGTATATACATATATGGGCATTTCCATCGTAACTCACGTTACATCAGAGACAAAATTTCAGAAGTTAAACCTATATATTTTCTTATATTGGACATTTTTTAATAATAGTGTAACATCGTTATATCCTTCATGTGGAGCTCTGTTGGATATGCCAATTTTTTTTAAATTAAATTAATTTAATTAAATAAAAAATAAAAAAAATTTGTTCGTAACTCACGTTACAATTTTGGACAAAGAGTTTTAAAGGGATTTGTATTATGCAAAATTCTCTGAAGTGAATATTATTGAGTTGTTTTTAATAATGGGACTTTGATTAGAATTGATTGAAGTACGATATATAAAAATGTTGCAAACCTACTTTAATTTGTTTCAAAGATAATTAAAAAAAAACCTCCGTAACTCACGTTACAGGCATTTCGTAACTCACGTTACTTGCGAATTGTACAAAAGTAAAACTTTATAAAGTCAATACTGAGACTACAGACTTGTCGAAAATACCCTAAAACAAAGTAATAGAGACACGCATCTCCTTTTTTTGTTTCTAATCAAAGAATTTTGTACCATTTTATTATCTAGAATTAAGATTTTTCCACACATACATTTTTCGGTTCCAAAATTAAAAAAACGGCGTTAATGAAAGAGAGAGAGAGACGTACTTTGCAGAAGCAGCTTGATTACATTAGTACATGCAAGTAGATACAGATTAAAACATAAGTAAGAGTTCAGTATAAGTTTATTTAATTCTACTTTACGAGCTATAAAAGAGTATTGAATAAAGTTTATAAGCAACTATAAGCAGTTATTTCAATATCTAGCCAAGGGGACGTCATCTTCGTTGATGTAAGTATACAAATGTTGAAAGGAAAGATTTTTTTGCACTAAATTATGATATAAGTCAAATGATGTATATGCCTTATGCAATTGGCCATTACTCCAATAAATTGAGTGAATTTTAGAAATACCTTTAAGCGGTGGTGCGCTTTTAAAAATATAGTCAAGCTGCATCTCTTCTAATGTATTTTCTATTTTTTCGGGGGAAACGTTAATTACTTCTATAACTTCTACGAAGTGAATTTTTTAAAGGTATTATCCCCCCAAATTTCTATTTGAAAAAATTTAGTATTGTATATAGCAAACCTTTTTTAAATCGACGAAGGACTCCATGCAAAGCCGCTTAGATCTCGAAAGTAAAAAATCATTTACCGTAGGCTATAGAAAATGATCTATTATCCGGTATTTGGACATCACAATTTGAGAACGGCGGTTAAATTGAATATTGACCAAAAAATATATTTTTGCCCTCTGGCGAAAGTCAACGGCTACAAAAAAAATTAAATATTTGTTAAAAAATGTAGTTATACTGGTATTTTAGAAGATTTTTATAAAAATCGTAACTCACGTTACAACAATAAATCACTAATAAAAATGTACCCCGATTAGATGAAGCGGTAAAAACACATTATACCGAGATGACCTCCTGATCAAATAGAGAATATGATTTTTTTTTTCAATTTCAACAAAAATCTTGGATTTTAAGAGCAAAAACCTATATTGTCGTAACTCACGTTACATACCTACTTCTCTGAAGTGAATATTATTGAGTTGTTTTTAATAATGGGACTTTGATTAGAATTGATTGAAGTACGATATATAAAAATTTTGCAAACCTACTTTAATTTGTTTCAAAGATAATTAAAAAAAAACCTCCGTAACTCACGTTACAGGCATTTCGTAACTCACGTTACTTGCGAATTGTACAAAAGTAAAACTTTATAAAGTCAATACTGAGACTACAGACTTGTCGAAAATACCCTAAAACAAAGTAATAGAGACACGCATCTCCTTTTTTTGTTTCTAATCAAAGAATTTTGTACCATTTTATTATCTGGAATTAAGATTTTTCCACACATACATTTTTCGGTTCCAAAATTAAAAAAACGGCGTTAATGAAAGAGAGAGAGAGACGTACTTTGCAGAAGCAGCTTGATTACATTAGTACATGCAAGTAGATACAGATTAAAACATAAGTAAGAGTTCAGTATAAGTTTATTTAATTCTACTTTACGAGCTATAAAAGAGTATTGAATAAAGTTTATAAGCAACTATAAGCAGTTATTTCAATATCTAGCCAAGGGGACGTCATCTTCGTTGATGTAAGTATACAAATGTTGAAAGGAAAGATTTTTTTGCACTAAATTATGATATAAGTCAAATGATGTATATGCCTTATGCAATTGGCCATTACTCCAATAAATTGAGTGAATTTTAGAAATACCTTTAAGCGGTGGTGCGCTTTTAAAAATATAGTCAAGCTGCATCTCTTCTAATGTATTTTCTATTTTTTCGGGGGAAACGTTAATTACTTCTATAACTTCTACGAAGTGAATTTTTTAAAGGTATTATCCCCCCAAATTTCTATTTGAAAAAATTTAGTATTGTATATAGCAAACCTTTTTTAAATCGACGAAGGACTCCATGCAAAGCCGCTTAGATCTCGAAAGTAAAAAATCATTTACCGTAGGCTATAGAAAATGATCTATTATCCGGTATTTGGACATCACAATTTGAGAACGGCGGTTAAATTGAATATTGACCAAAAAATATATTTTTGCCCTCTGGCGAAAGTCAACGGCTACAAAAAAAATTAAATATTTGTTAAAAAATGTAGTTATACTGGTATTTTAGAAGATTTTTATAAAAATCGTAACTCACGTTACAACAATAAATCACTAATAAAAATGTACCCCGATTAGATGAAGCGGTAAAAACACATTATACCGAGATGACCTCCTGGTCAAATAGAGAATATGATTTTTTTTTTCAATTTCAACAAAAATCTTGGATTTTAAGAGCAAAAACCTATATTGTCGTAACTCACGTTACATACCTACTTTGCATTTTCCTTAATAACAACGAAACTATAAGTAGGCTATTAATTTTTTTTTGAGAAATTCACTGTTAAGACAACAGTAATGAATGTAGTGGATATAAAAATAGATAAATTAAAAAAAAAAATGGCACTAATATCTCCTCAAAAATTGGATTATTTTTACTTTTTTTTTTAATGTAGTCACTATTTTAAGTAGGCATTTAATGAAGTTAGGTTTTAAATTTGACCAAGATAACACCTTTTCATGAAAATTGCATGTTTTTACTAAAACTTACATGCTATATTAATGAAGTTAGGTTTTAAATTTGACCAAGATAACACCTTTTCATGAAAATTGCATGTTTTTACTAAAACTTACATGCTATATAAATCAAAAGGAGAAGAAAAAAAATTTACGATTTTCACTTTCTCCGGATGGAAATGCCCATATGTATATATACTGCACTACATTCTCACAGTGGCGAGTCCACCCACGCACAACTCCATAAAATGCAAAATATTGGAAATAAATAGCCACATTTACGATAGGACAAATAGTTTTTCCACAGTTATATATTCCTATTTTCACTATGCAAAACAAAATACATGACCACTGCCCTCGTTTTTCAAGGGACACCCTCACTAAACTATAGAAACTGATCAATTTGGGATTGACATATTAAACATAATGCACGTAATAAAGACATGGCTACGAACCAATTTAAATGCTAGCCAAAAAATCGAATCACCGCGTCGTACTGGAGGGTATCGCAAATGTTGACGTGCCGCGCACGTGAAGCCATACGTCCACATACCGCTGCCATTTCCGCTAATGTTAAAACCTGAAAAAAAAAACAAACCATAACATCTGGGCTTAATTGTCGCGTTGTAGGGCGGAATATACCTTTAGGTGGTGGTGGGGGTGGTAACTCAGGTGATAACCGTCTTTCTTGTGGTTGTTAGACATCAAATTGTCACTTGTGGGCACACCCCATGGATTCACTACGTCTTCTATATGAAGCAAAGTCATTGGTAACCGTACGACGCATTGCTGTGTCAGGCGTTGATGTTGCCGTCGCTGCAGTCTCTATCCTATCACTTTTCTTAGTGTCGTTATTAACTGGTTTGTTGTAGTGGTTGTTATTATGGCTGCCGATGTTGGCAATGCATTGCAAAGCCAAATTAACATGTACAGGCTTACGTGACTGCAAATCGTTTTTGATCGATTGTATGGTCAAACGTATTAAATCGCTGTTGGTGGTTACCAAGACCGAAATGAAAAGGTAGCCAATTTGCTTTCCGAATATTTGTTTGATGAGAGAAAGTTAACTGCCTCCATATGGCCAAAGTCAATGTCATGCCCAAGCAGAAATATAAATAACAGCTGACATACATACTTCTTCGTTTGATAACCATCAAGCGTCTTATCGCCTTTAAATTTCCTACGAATATTGGCGAGCTCCGTATTAATACGCGTTACTTCAGCTTCTTTACCTTTACAATTTCTTATATCCGATATAAACACTGCCAGCCCTCTCATACCATCCCCCCGCACAGGTGCCATTGTAGTTATGTTATTAATTTTCGCTGATTTATTTCAAAACCGCTGTGATAAGAGAAACTTCCTATGCTTTGTTTTTTCTTTTGATTTCGCGACCACAAATACGCCGTCTTTATTGTTGAGAAAATTGCTGCTACGGCACTAACGCCCAACCAACAAACGACGCTGAAGGTGGTGTTTGTTAATTCGACAAGAGACTGTGCCACGAGTTGACTCCGCCGCTGGCGTTGAATTCGGCGAACGGGAACTTTTGAGAATTTAGTGCTTTTGCTTTGTTCGTTCGTGTATTGGGATACACTTCCTCAATAATAAATGCAGCTACGCCACCGGATTCAGATAATATGCTCAGCAAATTGCTGCGCTTTGACTTCAGCTGCGCCCAACAATAAGCGACGGACACGCTGATTAACAACAATTGCAGTGATTTACTACTATGCGCTCGCTTCAAATGTTGACTTTTCCGCAATTTTCTCTGATTTTTCCGTTCGAAAAGTATGCTCCACTGAGTACTACCAAATTCCCAAATGAAAATCCCATGAAAACCTGCAAAGAAAAACCAATAGTAAGTTTTGTACCACATATATACGTATGTATATGTCCATGCAAATGTGTCTCAAACGCATGTGCCGGCCGCCACAGCATTTGAGACACAATTTTTTCAAAGTAATTTGCGCTGCTACCGAAACGATACAGTATTTCGGGCAGCGCGAATAAAACTTACCTAACCTTGCCAATATGCCCATGCGCCGTCCAGGCGATCCACCCCATCTGCATCCAGGTGCCCAATGTGTCCATGCCGATCTGAAAATAAAGGAAAAATTAGGTTAGGCATAAAATTTTCAGCAATAAATACAAATTTACTTACCTATCCTACTGCTAGTGACCACGCGTGCCGGAAACAATTATAATAATGAATTGTGCCATTTTTCTCTGCTACGCTAGCAGAGAAAAAATGAACAATGAATTTGCCCTTTTTTTTTTTTTGCACGTCTTCTTTACCTACCATTGTAAGTAAACGTAAATATGTACATATGTACGACATATTTTTTCGGTCGCGAGCTCTGCTGACCACTCACTAGCAAAGCGTGAGTAAACATATGTATGTATGTGTGGTTCAATTGAACCGTCGGTCAATGCGAGCGCCATACATATATGTAAATATGTTTGCCAATGATCACGCCAGCGCGCTAGTGATGCTACGGTTTGGCGACGGGTACCAAAAAACCCGACATGCCGAAAAATCGGGACCGCTTACTGCGGGCGAAGGGGGGACGAAATCTACGTTCGTCCCACTCCTAGGCGACCGTGCCGAGGCCAAAAAAAATTCAAAAAGTCCGAGAAATAAAAAGTTTTTTTTCACTTCGAAAATTTTTTTTTTCGGGTTGCTGAATTTTTTTATGATTTGGGTTTGGTTTTTCGGAAGGGGCAGGACTGTTTTGCCCACAAAACAACCATAACAAACCCGAAAACCGCCCTCCACTCACACTCTCTACCCGGATCGGTACCGAATTTCAGTACCGACCAAAGCGGAAATGTCGCGGTGCGCAGCCCTAATGGGCACCAATGAACCATAGCAGAATAAATACATATATGTACACAAAAAAAAAAGCAAAACGCACTACAGCAACGCACTACAGGGTGACTCTCGGCTTACAATAAAATTCTCTTTGTAGGCGTTCCGGTGGGACGTTGCCGTACTGCAATCGTTTACAAAATGATGTCTGCCAATCCTTTAGTTGCCTTAGCCGCAGAAGAAATATAGAAAAAATAAAAAAAAATATGCATATGAACCCACAATTATCATCGCGCTCGCCACCACCACGGGCGCCCACATCAATATTTAACCGAATTCCTTCGTTTTTGTTCTTTCTTCTCTCTTTCTCGGTATCTACAGCATGACTCGCTACGCCTCCCTCCGCAAACGGGCCGAACGCCTAGCCGCCCGTTACCCAAAGTCATGTCCGTCGTGCGGCGAAAGCCATCCACTACTGGCATGCGCCCGATACCAGGGGATGGCCCCCCTGCAGCGACATGAGGAGGTATTCCGGGCGGGCCTTTGCGGCAACTGCCTGTCAATGGTCCACTGCGCCAGGGAGTGCACTAGCGATGCCAGGTGCCGACGATGTGGTGGAAAACACCACACCACCCTCCATCTGGAGATGGGCGATCCGCCACGCGCCACCGGCGCCGACTCACACTACTCGCCGACAACCGAGCCTCACGCCGCCCCGACGGGTTACAAAAGCTGGGCACAACAAATGGAAGAGGCCGAACGAGAAGAGGCCATCGAAGAAGAGGCGCTCTCGCTGCACGCGTCCGAGGCAGCTTGGTCGCCCGAAGATAGCGAAATCATCGCGCCGGTACCGGAGCCGCGGCCGTTCTGACCGGCGGAAGGGGTAACGGACTCACTGCCGTTCCGGCCCCTTCTCGCCCACGAGCGGCGAAACCGCGAACGACTGAGCACGCGGATGTCCGCACCTACCGCTACGCCGACTCAACCACGTCACCGCGCACACCGCAACAGCCGTAAGCGTAGACTGGCCACCCAGCCGCGCCAGCTACGCACAACCGACGTCAGCCAACGACACAGCGCACAGATGCACACTCAGCGGAGACTGGCCTCACAGCCGCGCCAGCTCCGCACCACGACCAACTTCGAAGGTAGATTGGCCCTCCTGCCGCGCCAACTACCACCCACTTCCGGTTTCCGCGACGGGCTCAATCGCGCCCTCTCCCGGGTGGGCCCTCCGTTGCGCCCCATGACCACTCTTGCGCCCACGGCGGTCGTGAAGCTGGAAGCCGGGGGCGGACTGCTACGCATTCGTGCCCTTATTGATGCGTGCTCCCCCCGCACAGTCATCGACCACACCGTGGCGGAAGAGTTGGGGCTGCGTACGACCCGCTCGCGCGGGGAGTGCGGTTGCTTCCTCCGCATCCGCGGAAAACATGGAAACAACCAGACCATAACGGCACACGCGCTGTGTGTCCGGAACTTTCAGCGGGTCAGCCCAGCCCAGACTGTCGACGCGCGCATAGCTCTTCCCTACGAGCATATTCGGCTGGCTGACCCGCAGTTCTTCGTCGCCGCGCCATACCACATGGTATTAGGGGGAGACGTCTATGCAGACGTCCTAACCACTCGCACCCTCCCGTCGTCATTCGGGTCGCTGCTCGCCCAGAGCACCATATTCGGGTGGGTGCTTTCCCGCGCGACTAATATGTAGTTTTAGTTTAGATTTAAAGAAAAAATATAATAATAAAAAAAAATAATAATAATAAAAATAAAATAATAGTAATAAAAATAAATTTTGCGTTATGAATGGAAACTATTTATCATGGCAAGAAATATGCAACATATCCTTATTTTCCAAGTTTCTTCCTCTCTTAGCTCTAGGCACAACAACTGAAGGCGGCAGGGCACAGGCGCACGGCGGGACTAACCAGTCTAGCTTTAAGTCCGTAGGTTAAGAGAGGCATGGGAGGAAATCCTGGGGGGGATCAAGATGTTGCGTATCGCAAGGGGGCCGGCATGTTTAGGCCCGATGCCTAAATTCCGAAAAAATGGGCCACCCTAATGTCAATGACACATACCAATCCACCCACATGTATGTGCATGCCTGCATATTCATGTTTTGTCAGCAACATATACATGCATGTGGGTGTTCATGTGTAGGTTCACCTCCCCTTAAAACCGGAGGCTAAAATTTGGCGTTCAACGGTTGTCCTCGACTGGACAACCTTCTACTTTTTCAGCGATCGTCAGCGTAAGCACACGTCCCGACCACCCCAGGAATTTCACCGTCAGCCAATATTCAAAAGGTAATATTTCAAGTGTACAATTAACATAATTTAATTCAATAAACGGCCCACATTTATAACGAGAATTCTCGTTCTTTTTACTCTCTTTTAAAATACCAATTCGACCGCGGTGCTTTCGAGCCACGGCCGCTCCAGCTAAGCACCACAGCCGATTTGTTCAGCTGCTTTTATCACACTTCGATCAGCCAAAACGAGGCAGATAGCATTACGGTTCAGAAGCAATCTTTCACACATGTAATATTTTGAGTTCCATCTGGTTTCGCAGCATTGAATGAGCATGTTTTCTTTCATTCCTAACAGAACTTGTCGGTTCAAAAGTGCGGTTTTTGCTATATTCGGCCGATGAAAATGCCCTGTTAGGGTTCGAGCTTTTTTAAAAAATTTCTTTATAAGCCGGTGCAGCACCAAAGGCATCTTTAATAACCAGCTGCAAAAGATGGACACTACATTTTATGCTGTATCTTACTGTGGAAAGTTGTTCTGATGCAGCATTCATCACCGATGCACTATCGTGGATAATTGCCTGCGTTTTATCGAGTAAATTCCATTCCGCCAGTACACCTTCAATTACCGATTAAATATTTTCGGCATTTGGTCGATCTAGAAACATAAATGTATAGGAAAGTTTACCATTACATGCGTATAAAGAGAATTGCCGAACGCTACTTTTCTTTAAATGTTCCCCAATATTTTCTTAAGCTACAGGGCTTTTTTTCTTGAAAGCCGTTTTCTTATCAATCTCTGAGATTTGAGCGGGTAAGACCTTCTAATTGCTCATTGCAAAGTGTAACATTGCATAATTCTACATTTTTGTCTACATATTATGCTTCTATTGAAAGGTATAATACATCTTGCTTTCGTGGCGGCCATTCGTCTACAGTAATAGATGCACTTGCTATCTCATTTAAATCATGAGCAATTTTTTTTTTAACGTCATTGTAGATTATTTGGAGTCGGGATCGAATACTCTGTTCCGATGGAAATTTCTACCCGGGTTCGTCTACCTCCATAAACTCCCGAAAACTAGCGGAAGACACAAATGATAGGGGCAACATATTTTTCGCGGTATCACGGGATATACTTTCTTGGCGCTCGAACGTACAGTCTGCCCTTCTCCTCTTATTGGATGTATTAGAAGTTCCAGGTGCACTATGTATTTATATATTACTAGAAGGACCCGGCAGACGTTGTTCTGCCCAAATTTAGGGAAAAATTCGCACGATAAATAAAAAAGTTTGGAAAATTTCGGTCCCTGGTCCACTTCCCCGAAAAAAGTTAACCTCATATTTTAACAAAAGTAAAAGTCTACCTTTGTACCAAATTTGAAGAAAATCGCACCATAAATAAAAAAGTTTGGAATATTTCGGTCCCTGGTCCACTTCCCCCAAAAAAATTACCCTCAAATTTTAGCAAAAGTATAAGTCTACCTCTGTCCTAAATTTGAAGAAAATCGCACAATTAATAAAAAAGTTTGGAATATTTCGGTCCCTGGTCCACTTCCCGGAAAAAAAGTTACCGCAAATTTTAACAAAAGTAAAAGACTACCTTTCTTTGTACCAAATTTGAAGAAAATCGCACCATAAATAAAAAAGTTTGGAATATTTCGGTCCCTGGTCCACTTCCCGGAATAAAACTTTCCATAAACACTCTCCGGACTCCTACTGACCTATCCTGTAAATATGAACAAAATCGGCGCTGTAGTTCCGGAGTCTATAACATACATACATATGTACATACACACATACATATGTACATACGTACATACATCCTATTTTATATACATATATAGCTTATAGAGTAATGTTAAGTTTTTTGGGCAATCACCGATAACTCAGTTATCGATAAATTTATCGAAATATATCGAAGTCCAAATGAAACCTAGAGCTATCTCCTTTCGTTTGATACCCATATTGTAGGGTAATATAGAGGTTTTCGGGCAATCGCATTTTGACCGATGACTCAGTTATCAATTTATCGAAATATATTGAAGTACAAATGAGACCTGGGGCCTTCCCCTTTCGTTTGATACCCATATTGTAGGGCAATTTTGAGGTTTTTGTGCAATAACATTTTCACCGATAACTGAGTTATCGATAAATTTATCGAAATATATCGTAGTCCAAATGAAACCTAGAGCTATCTTCTTTCGTTTGATACCCGTATTGTAGGGTAATAAAGAAGTTTTCGGGCAATCGCATTTTGACCGATAACTCAGTTATCGATCAATTTATCGAAACCTATCGAAGTCCAAATGAAACCTGGAGCTATCTCCTTTCGTTTGATACCCATAAATCGGGTAATATTAAGGTTTTCGGGCAATCAAATTTTGACCGATAACTTAGTTATCGATCAATTTATCGAAATATATCAAAGCTAAATTGAAACCTGGGGCCTTCCCCTTTCGTTTGATACCCATATTGTAGGTCAAGTTTAAGGTTTTTGGGCAATCACATTTTCACAGATAACTCAGTTACCGATCAATTTATCGAAACCTATCGTAGTCCAAATGAAACCTGCTGCCTTCTCCTTTCGTTTTATACCCATATTATAGAGTAATGTTAAGTTTTTTGGGCAATCACCGATAACTAAGTTATCGATAAATTTATCGAAATATATCGAGGTCCAAATGAAACCTGGAGCTATCTCCTTTCGTTTGATACCCATATTGTGAGGTAATATAGAGGTTTTCGGGCAATCGCATTTTGACCGATGACTCAGTTATCGCTCAATTTATCGAAATATATTGAAGTACAAATGAAACCTGGGGCCTTTCCCTTTCGTTTGATACCCATATTGTAGGGCAATTTTAAGGTTTTTGTGCAAAAACATGTTCACCGATAACTCAGTTATCGATAAATTTATCGAAATATATCGAAGTCCAAATGAAACCTGGAGCTATCTTCTTTCGTTTGATACCCATATTGTAGGGTAATAAAGAAGTTTTCGGGCAATCGCATTTTGACCGATGACTCAGTTATCGATCAATTTATCGAAACCTATCGTAGTCCAAATGAAACCTGCTGCCTTCTCCTTTCGTTTTATACCCATATTATAGGGTAATGTTAAGTTTTTTGGGCAATCACCGATAACTCAGTTATCGAAATATTTCGAAGTCCAAATGAAACATGGAGCTATCTCCTTTCGTTTGATACCCATATTGTAGGGTAATATAGAGGTTTTCGGTCAATCGCATTTTGACCGATGACTCAGTTATCGATCAATTTATCGAAATATATTGAAGTACAAATGAAACCTGGGGCCTTCCCCTTTCGTTTGATACCCATATTGTAGGGCAATTTTAAGGTTTTTGTGCAATAACATTTTCACCGATAACTCAGTTATCGATACATTTATCGAAATCTATTGAAGTCCAAATGAAACCTGGATCTATCCTCTTTCGTTTGATACTATTGTTGGCTACCAGTTCAAACATAGCTTTTTGTGTCCTACGTGTGCAACTTCTGGATAAATTTAATTTAATTATTTGCATTATGTCGCTGGACAAAAAAATTACCCGAAGCAGTAAGTTGTCCCCGCAAAAAAACAATACCCCGCTCCATCATAAAGCAAAAGATGCTGAGAGCACACTAACTGCACACTTGCTAAAGCAGCTGGAAACGAGACTGGAGGTAAAATATGAGAGCATAATGGAACGGTTGACTGCTAATATAAAGAGTAGCGAAGAGAGGCTTATGAGTAAGATTGATGCGATCTCAGCTGAGATGCTCACTATTAAAAATAGTGTTAAGTTTTTGGATGTGAGGTTAACGGCCGTCGAATCGGCATGTGAAGAGATAGCGAGTCTCAAAGCAGAGGTCTGTGCGCTCAAGAAAGATGCTAATAAGTACGAAAATGAAACAGCTGCTACAGACTTAATTATTAGCGGCATACCTTCTTCTCATGATGAGAACTGTGTGGATATTTTCTCTAGCTTATGTAAAGCTGTACATACAGACATACCTGCTGTTAGAGAAGTGTTTCGTATCCCAACCAACAAAGAGAAACTTATCCACAACAACTCGTCTCCACCAATTGTTGTCAAACTATTCTCCCCGTATGCTCGGCGCCAATTCTTCAAAGCTGTTGCTGGCTACTGCAAATCTAATAAAAGAGCTCTTGCTGTCAGTGACATTTCAATGGATGGCTCTACTCGTATTCGCATACATGAAGGTCTGTCGAAAGCGAATCGCGAGATAATGCATTATGCTGCTCAACTGAGCCGGCAAAAACATTTAGCAGCAGCATTTTCTGTACGTGGTCAGGTGTTCGTACGAAAAAGAGATGGTGAAGCAGCGATCCGAGTTCTTGACAAGAGAAGTATTGATGAAATTGTTGGCACGCCATAGCATTAAGACTAAGTTTTTAAATAATGTATAGTTGTAGCTCTCTAAGAGAAAAACTTAAGTTAAGTCTTTTAAATAATCTTTTCCTTTTCTTTCCGTATTCCCCCCTTTCTCTTGCTATTGTTTTACTTTCACACTCTATTTATGCATGTTATAGTTTGATTATTTGTTGCACTGCGTATTCTAGTATTCAAAAAGTAGTTAACAGAAATGAGAGCCTCTGTCAGCCCGTAGTGTTAGGTTAACATGATGGATAACCTTACTACCAGTGCTAATGGAAATCATAGGATTATGATAGATATTTTATGTAAGCAATATGTAGGTGTGAACATTATTCACTTCAATGCGCGCAGCTTAAGTTATGAAAAAATGGATTATGTTAGATATATTTTTGAGGAATCGTTAGTAGATGTTATATGTGTTAGTGAAACGTGGTTTAATCAAAATACGCCTGATCTTCATTGTTGTATAAATAACTACAATGTGGTTAGGAATGATAGAGGCCATAGAAAAGGGGGCGGTGTTGCAATTTATTGCAAGAAAACTCTTAGTATTAAGCCACTTGTTGTGTCTGCTGACTCTAATGTTGAATATATAATTTCGGAGGTCTCTGATGGTGTAACCAAAGTCCTAATCTCATGTGTCTACAATCCGAATAAATGTTATATGTTAGATTGTTTTTTTACTGCATTGTCCGCGTTTCTAATCGGTTATGAGTGTTATGTTGTTAGTGGTGACTTCAATGTAAATTTACTTTCAAATGACTCGTACTGTGCTAAATTGCGTGATCAAGTTTCAACAGCAGGTTTCGCCGTAGTAAATGACACACTACCTACTCGGTATGCCAATAATTCCAGTGCTAGTTTATTAGACTATTTTATTATATCTGACTTGACTTTTGTACTCAAATTTGACCAATTGTGTTTTGTATCAGACCATGACTTAATTTTTTGTACTATTGATGTTGTTTTTAATCGTTTAGAGCCAGAGGTTTTCCTGTATCGCGACTTTCGTTCTTTAGACACAAATGCACTATTTCTTAATTGTTCCCGCATATCTTGGAATGATTGTTGGTACTTAGATACTGTAGATGAGAAACTTGAAAACCTTAACAACAATGTAAATGTTCTGTTTAATAGCCATGTCCCTACGCGTATTGCCCATGTTATGAATAAATCCTGTCCGTGGTTCTGTAGAAGGGTAACTTTGGCAATAAAAAAGCGCAACAAACTGCACGCTAAATGGAAAAGGTCACAAACTGACACTTCGTGGCGCATTTATAAAGCCGCTCGCTATGAAGCCACTGCTATCATTAGGCAGGCGAAAAGAACTTTTTTTCATAAAAAGTTGAATGTTTCTCTTCCATCAAGAGAGCTATGGCGCAACTTGAAAAGTCTTAGGGTTCATGGTGAAAACAAAGATCCATGTACTATTGATCCGGATACGCTAAACAACTTTTTTGTAAGCTCGAGCATCGTCTCTGATTCTGTCCCACCTGTGGAACTGCTTTCAGTTTCTGAAACGATGTCTGAAACTTTTGAGTTTCAGGGAGTCCGCGAGTGCGATGTAGCTAGGTCTATTGTAGCAATCAAGTCGATGGCAGTTGGTAATGATGGAGTTTCGTTAAAGTTTGTCAAAATTATACTCCCTTATATTCTAAACCCTCTGACCCACATTATTAATCACTGCTTTACAAGTGGTTGCTATCCTACAGCCTGGAAAAAAGCGATTGTTGTTCCCGTCCCTAAGAAACCACTTTCAAATAATCCCGTGGACTATAGGCCCATTAGTATTGTTCCATCTTTCTCGAAAGTATGCGAGTCTTTAATGGCGGAGCAAATCTCACACTTCCTACAGGAGAAGGACTTGCTCTCTCCGTTGCAGTCTGGCTTTAGGCCTAAACATAGCTGTGCCACTGCTATGGTTAAAATCATGGACGATATTAGGGAGCCTTTTGATAACGGGGACTTAACTATACTATGCCTGTTAGATTTTTCCAAAGCTTTTGATTCGGTCAACCACGATTTGCTATGCAGGAAGCTTAGACACTTTTTTGCATTTGGTGATAGCTCCGTAAAAGTCCTAGCTAGCTATCTGCAGGGCAGGGTGCAAAAAGTCAGAGTTGAGAAAGGTTCGTCTCAATTTCTACCCATTAAGGCAGGTGTTCCTCAAGGATCAGTTCTTGGCCCTCTTTTGTTCAGTATGTTTGTAAATGATTTGTTTTCCGTGTGCACATATGTCAATATCCACGCATACGCTGATGATATTCAGCTATACCTCTCCAACCGAATTGGACTAGTCGAAGATTTATGTTTTAAATTGAATTTTGATCTGTCCGCTATCTCTCATTGGGCACAAAAGAATGGGTTATGTCTGAATGCTGCTAAGTCATATGTCATGCCAATATTTAGAAATGAAGTAAACATTGAAAGCGTCCCACCGTTAAAGATCAGCTTGGAAGTTCTTAAAAGTGCAGACAAAGTTAGAAATTTAGGTTTTATAGTAAATAATAAATTAACGTGTTCTGACCACATAAATAAAGTGGTCAGTAATGTATATGTCATACTGCGTAGCTTACGAGCCTCTGCAGAATTCACACCGCAGGATACACGCAGAAACCTTGCAATGCAGCTAATTATACCCCACTTCACATATTTTGAGTTAGTTTATAGTAAACTTGACTCGGCGTCGTCCAATAAAATCAATGTAGCGTTTAACAATGTAACTAGGTATGTGTATGGTGTTGGACGATATGATCACATTTCACCTTGGAGTGATAAAATTTTAGGATGCCAAATTCTCAATTATTTGGCTGCCAGAAATTGTATTTTTATATTTAAACTCCTAGAGACGAAAGTTCCTGAGTATTTATATAACAAGCTTCATCTAACCAGATCGCGAAGAAATAATAAATTGGTTGTTCCGAGATTCAAATATCTATCTTCCAGCCGAATGTTTTTCATTAGTGCTGTTAGACTTTGGAACTCTATTCCTGAATCCGTCATTGTTGGGCTAAATAGGGGCAACTTCAAAAGTGTTATACTTGAATACTTTAGCAGTATTAATATCTCGTCTATATATTGACTACAAATAATCTTACTATTGTCTGATTCCTACTTCTCCATCTTTTAACTGTTTTCTGTTTCTATTACCTTCTTTTATCATTTACCTATGTGACTAGTTTTGTTATAATTGTAAGCATAATTTAAGTAATTTCATCCAAAATATGTTTTTATAAGCTTATTTCTATTTTTATTTTTGTTAACATTGAACCTATACATAAGTTTGAGATTTTAATATGAGTGGATGTACATATAAAAGACCTTAAGTTCTTAGTTGTACAAGAATCTTGAATAAATATCAATACCCATATTGCAGGGTAATATTAAGGTTTTCGGGCAATCGAATTTTGACCGATAACTTAGTTATCGATCAATTTATCGAAATATATCGAAGCTAAAATGAAACCTGGGGCCTTCCCCTTTGCTACCCATATTGTACGATCTTTCTATACCTATATGCGAAATATCATAAGTATAGGTTCAATATACTTAGAGTTATATGGAATAAAAAAAATTTTGAAAAGAAACGGTCCCTAGCAGAGTCGGAACCCCCAAAATTAAAAAAAAAAAATAGCCTATAGCTCCTTCCAGACTATAACCTGTAGGCATGCCAAATTTCAACAAAATCCGTCTAGCCATTCTCACGTTTTTAGGGAACAAAAGCAAACGTCTGGACATCCAAACATCGCTACATTCACATTTATAATATTAGTAGGATTGGCAACGATTTAACCAGTGTACGAGTATTGTTCATTTCATACTTACATATCACCGGTTTGCTCCTTCTTATGCACTTTCTTTAAGTGGGTATTGAGCAACGAAGTAGAGTTATGGAAGGTTAATACAGCTCCACAAATGGAGCATGTCACTTGTTGTTGTTGTTGTTTTAACAACAAAATCACTCCCCGAAGGTTTTGGGGAGTGTTGTCGAAATAACAGTCCTTGGCCGGATATGAATCCGGTACGCTCCGGTACTCCCTTGTTGTTAGCAGTGCTACGCCCTGCCCAAGGGCCAGAACACTCCTAGTTGTCATCGGGCTGTCGTGGGAGCGATTTGGTATGACCAGTGCAACCTTCTAGGTCATGTCATCCCTCCTTTCGAAAAGAAAGAGAAGATGGGTAATGAGAGGTAGATCAACCATCGAGTTGCACATCATTACCTTTGTGCATATTGGTGTCCTCTTACGACCGGTATGCCTACCGCGGGCATATTCTAGGCCTCAACCCGCAGGGGCTGAGCATGTCACTTGCTTCCCTTCGCTGCATTTCGTATAAAAACTCCATACCCAACTAATTTTTTTCGCACTCATTGTTAAAGAAAATCTATTTAAAAGCTTGCAAAGCAAAAGGAATTTTCGTATTTTTTGAGAAAATTTACTTTTGTTTCAATGAACAAATGTTCGGTTTTGATAAAATTCGAATAATCGTTGAGTGACGATTATTCGAATAATCTGCGGAAGGCAACTATTCGAATAGTGAAATTCGATTAATAATCGGACTTAAATCGAATAATCGATAAATCGAATTATTAGAATATTTTATAGAGCACTAGTAAATATTCAATGA
The DNA here is from genome assembly GCA_951509765.1 of Sphenella marginata. Classification (NCBI taxonomy): domain Eukaryota; kingdom Metazoa; phylum Arthropoda; class Insecta; order Diptera; family Tephritidae; genus Sphenella; species Sphenella marginata. The sequence continues at coordinate 31,016,065 of OX608078.1, read as the reverse complement.
ATAAATACTTTAAGAAAATTATGTAAAATGATGTCAAAAATTTAGAAGCTTTCAAAACGATATTTTCGAAAATTAAGACTATCACCCCTATTCTGCATTACAATTACGTTCCCGCTCTGCGCTCCGCTTGGATCGTAAATATGCATTCTGGGTTACGCTTGGATCGAAAGAAGAAGAGGAAGAGCTATAAGTTTTTCGAAGTCAGCTGTTTGCCTTGGAATGTGTGAAATTGAAACATAACAAAGCAAATTACACAAATTATTTCTTTTGATAAAAAAGTAAAATTTCATAATAATTTATAAATTTATTTAGGTAAATTAACAATTACATATGTATTGAGCATTTTAAAATAAAAGGAGTGAAGTTTTATGGATTAATTTACCCTAGTTTTAATGGTGTTAGTAAAATTGTTAGATTGGTGTTTTGGTGGCTGAGGTTGTAAATGCTATTTAAGTTTTTGTTTGTTTTCCTAAGCATGGAATCGATATCCGCGGCAATATTGTTGATCGAGGAGGAGAGCAGGGCATCTGAGAATGCTCAAGTAAGATGGAAAGGAGAAGACTGCGAGATATGTGCGATCCATTCCAGATGAATGACGGAAGGTAGGTAATTGCACGTGAAAGTGAATGTTTTAATACAATTGCTTAACTTTTTTTAGATTCAAAAAAAACTTTCGACTTAACAAGGACGCATTTAAGTATGTGCTAGATACTTTTACGGAAGAAAAGACCACAAGAAGCTTGACTTCGTTATCTGCGCTTAACATTGTGGTATCTGCTTTGAGGTTTTTTGCGGAAGGCAAGTGGGCGCAGACTCAAATGTTGGAATGGCACAGCCGACCGTGTCAAAGTCACTGTCACACTTTCTGGAGGTAATGCAACGAAAGTTATGCCCACGGTGGACACAATTCGAGCAAAGTGAAGCAGAACAACATGAAGCCAAACAGGAACTTTATGCGAAAGCTGGTTTCCCGGGATGTATCATGTGCGTTGATGGTACTCATATAAAAATAATCAAACCGTCCGAAGAAGATTTTCTGTATTATAACAGAAAAGGGTTTTATAGCATCAATGCTATGGTGGTGAGGATTGTGTTTCATGAAATCACACAGATAATTGGAATTACTTGTATCAATTTATTTATTTCAGGTGTGCGATCACAAAATGCGCATAAGGAGCATTGATGCAAGGTATCCTGGATGCAATCACGATTCCC